>VSMD01125931.1:0-29287 GCA_008750895.1 Mirza zaza | reverse complement strand
TTCTTTCTCCCTTGTCTCCTAGTCTGCAGCCTTTGCTCTTTCCTGATTTAATCATTTTGTCCAAATCATTATCTTCTTCTAGCATTTCAACAATTAAACGTCACTACTCACCACTCTTCAATGACCACTCATTGGTTTTTCGGTTAGTGACAATCCACCTGTCTCACTTTGTAATAATGCTTGTCATTTACCTGTAGCGCTCAATTTTTGGTAAACTGTGGGAGGCAAATGACTCTTGTTTACAGTTGTAATCCTGTTATCTTTAATGGTGTCCAGCGCTTAGCAAGCACTCAAATCAGTTTTGGAAAAGATTGTCCATGGTTACCTCTCCAACAGATTCAAGTTCACATCCCTCCCACTGATAAAAGTATCTATTTTTCTACCCTTATTATTAGTTTGTCCTGTTTCCATGCTAGTCTGGACAGTAACCATTATTACAAAAATAATTTTAACCTAGAAGAATCCCTTAAGAGTGAAAAGGGTTTCTGAGGCCAAAAGTTTAAGAGCCTCTGCTCTAGAGTGAATTTTACTTTGTGCTAAATCGAACAAACAGAGCAGGCCTGCGTCTTGTTCCATTGCCATGAATTGCAAAGTTTAAATAGACTCTTTGGGCAAAAAAAAAACTCAGTGGAATATTCCTACATTTTCTCATTATTTTAATTGAAATTATTTAATTCTCTTTTTCCACATGGGTTTTTTTTTTAACTCTTCTCAGGTTTACTCAAGTCTACCATCCATATTTCTATAACTTGATCAATATTGCTTTTGGGTTTTGTTCATATATATATAGACACACACACACATATATATATATATATATATATATATAGTGATTATTTAGTCAGTATCCTTCCCAACTTGCCTATTCCTTAAACAATTCAGATCTAATTATTAATTAATAATAAAATAATTATTAATCAATTATTAATTGATATATTAGTTATTAATTATTTAATAATCTCAACACTCTTTTCCAAAACTTTCCCGAATTATCAATTTTACTATTTCTTGAAAACGAAGTGTGAATGCAACTATGGTTGTTTTTTTTTTTTTCTTCTTCAATTTTTCCCCTAATTTTCTCTGAGATGCAACTGACATCCATTCCTGCCTGTAACTCGGCTGCCTGCGAACGTTGCTGGCCCATTGGAGGCACCACACGCCATGCTTCCTACGAAACTCTTTGTAATTTCACAGAACTCGATCTGTAGACAATTAAAATACTAAACTTTGAGAGTCGTGAAAGATAAGAGAGAATGGAGATAACACTTTCAGCCTTTTGCTTTAGCAAAACAGTTTTCCCACCTTTTCCACGGCCGAGCTCATGGCCGGCTCAGGGCTTCACGTCAATTACATTGCATTTTTGCCCCTTTGTTTCCTTTCTTATTTACCTTCTCTACCAGACTGTAAGTATTTTGGGTTCATGGATTATATTTTCTCCATCATTTAACTCTGCATCCTAGTACGGAGTTTGGAATACAGGCGGAATTCCACAAGCATGAGCAGATTCCATAAGCAAATGATGAACCGATGAAAAGTAAAACTCAAGAGAGCTGGAATGAAGCATCCACTGTCAGAGCCAAGACGATTTCTGCATATTTTTTTGAGGGTTTTATTTCCTGAAACTTTCCTTGGCTCCTTTTGGGTTTACCTGCCCCAGCAAGAACCCGACCAATGCACATCGAGCGATTGAACATGTTCTCAGCGGCCAGATATTGGGTGAAAGACACACACTGCCCTCATTTCAAAGACCCCTAGAAACCAAACAAAAATTTCCCACCAAATGAACATTTCGGGTTTTTTCTTTCTTTCTTTTTTTTTTTTTTTGATTTTTGCTTTGAAAATCATTGAATTTAGATCTGAGTGACCCTCAAGTTTATAGTTTTGCTAAATAAGCTTTCTAAAGGGACCAATGAATCCCTTCATATGCTTGTCTAGTACTGCCTTGCTCTAGACTTCATTGTTCCTTCTTTCAACCATGTGTGTGGACTATAGCAACATAGTCTTTTTTCAACAATTAATTATTAAGCAAATAGTATGTGAGAATTATGGTACTAAGTACTGCGGAATAATTGGGGAAAAAAGGCTGGAACCTAACTTGAAACCAGTCTCCTTAACCTCAAAGAGAACTTATACAACCCTTGGAACATTTAAAAGTCCCCATGTCCAGTCCGTTTTCTGGACCAATTAAATTGAAATATCAGGAGGTTTAACTCCATGATCAGCATTTTTAAGTCGCTCAAGTGATTCCGACATTCAGCTGAATTTGAGAGCCCTGAGGTAAGAGAAGAAGGGTAAAAATTAACATCTTACGACCAGTATCTTATAACTGAAAATGTACACCCTGAGTTTCAATGCAGGCCTGTCTAGAACATGTATTCTATGCCTGTGCCATTCACAGGGAAAGTGAGAACAGAGGGACAGAGATACCTGTGTTATACTACAAGGTAAAAAGCAATGAACTTCATGAGAAGAACATAAAAATTATTTTAATGGCTGGGTAAGTGCTATTATTTTGGCTATATCACAGAAAGCTTTACATGTATAAGATAGTAGATTGGTAATTAAAAGAAAATTGCATTTCTGACACTCTCAATACTTCTGACAACAAATGTGTTTTTTTTTTTTTTTTTCAGACCTAATAATTCTCCAGTTCTCTGCAGACACCAGCTAGGTGCCCTGTAATTAAATTCAATTCTGTTGAAGTATCTACCTGCAGTTGGCATCAGATCACACAAGTTAAGGGCTCAGTCCCACATGACTGGCTCACTTCAGTTACCAAACCACGTCCAGTCTTCCCTTCCGATGACCGGCAATAAATCTGGGGTCGCCACAACCCCCTTGTCAGATCTGATAACTTGCTAGAATGCTCACCAAACTCAGGAAAACACTTGACTTAGGTTTACTACCATGTTTCCCTGGAAATAAGATGATGTCTTATATTTATTTTTCCTCAAGAAGACACCCTAGGGCTTATTTTTAGGGGATGCGTTATTTTTTTTTAAGTATGGTACAACCATCTCCATTGATTCAAATAGAGTGAAGTCGTCTTCTTCTGGAACATCATCCTCACTCTCCAAAAACCGAATCCCATCCTGAATGTCTTGCGACTCTGTTTCCTTTAGAACCACTGGCCCCGATCTCTCCTGTGGAGCACTAGAGCTCTCACGGGGCGGATGAGAAGGGCTGCTCCTGTTCTTTCCCGCTCCGCGACCACACGCATGGGTTGTGCAGATGCGCTGCGCAGCCACGCCCGTCACTAGGGCTGATTTTCATAGCCACGCCCATCACCAGGGCTGATTTTCATAGCCACGCCCATCACTAGGGCTGATTTTCATAGCCACGCCCATCATTAGGGCTGATTTTCATAGCCACGCCCACCACTAGGGCTGATTTTCATAGCCATGCCCACCACTAGGGCTGATTTTCATAGCCACGCCCATCACCAGGGCTTATTTTCGGGGTGGGGCTTCTACTGCGCACATGCTTAGACATCCTGCTGGGGCTTGTTTTATGCGTAGGTCTTATTTTCAGGGAAACATGGTGGTTGGTTTATCATAAAGGGTGCAAATCAGGAGCAGCCCGATGGAAGCAGAGTGCAAGGCAGGGTGTGGCGGGCGTGGGGGTGGGTCAAGGAGAGGATGTCAGGGAGCTTCAGTGCCCTTTCCAGGCACGCTGCCTTCCCGGCACTCACTGTGCAACAACTTGCGAGCTCCCTGACTTCCGTTGTTCAGGGTTTTCATGGGGGTTCCTTTCCATGGGCATAATTGATTAAGTCATCGGCCATTGATGATGACTCAATCTCCCTTCCATGGAGGTTAGGAGTGAGGCTGAAAGTTTCAGCCGCCTAACCACAGGGTTGGTTCCTCTGGCAGCTATTTCTCATCTTAAAGCCATCTAGGGGCCCCAGAGTTAGTCCATTTCCTGCCCTGCAGAGCCAGTCAGCCCCTTAAAGCATAAATCAGATCGAGTGGCCTTCAGGGTCTGACCCCTTCAGAGAGGCTTCAGGTTTCATTAACAAAAATACTCAGGGCCAGGCATGGTGGCTCACCGCCTGTCATCCCAACACTCTAGGAGGCCGAGGCAGGAGGATGGCTCAAGGTCAGGAGTTCGAAACCAGCCAGAGCAAGAGCGAGACCCCCGTCTCTACTAAAATTAGAAAGAAATTAATTGGCCAACTAAAAACATATAGAGAAAAAAATGAGCCGGGCATGGTGGCGCATACCTGTGGTCCCAGCTACCCGGGAGGCTGAGGCAGGAGGATCGCTTGAGCCCAGGAGTCTGAGGTTGCTGTGAGCGAGGCTGACGCCACGGCACTCACTCTAGCCTGGGCAACAGAGTGAGACTCTGTCTCAAAAAAAAAAAAGAAAAAAATGAAAAATACTCAAAATCCTCACTTCAGTGCTCTCACCTGCCTACCCTTGTCTTCTCTCCCCCTTTCTTACTAAAATTCACTCTGGTCTTTCTGCTGCTTTTTAAAGAGGCCAAGCAGGCTTCCATCACTAGCCTTGGCCCTTGTTGGAAGGTTACTCCCCCAAAGATCTGCAAGTTTCACCCCTGACTTCCTTTAAGTCTCTGACTAAATGCCACCTTTTCAGAAAGGCAAAGCCTTTTCTTCAGTTTCCTTTGTAAAATAAAAAAAATATATATATAGCATTTATATATATTATATTAATATATATTTATATATTTATATTGATATAAATATATATTATATATAAATATATAAAATATATTTATATTTTTATATATAGCATTTATATATATAAAATATATATATATATAGCATTTTATATTCACCTTACTCTTCGTCCACTTACCAGGCTTTATATTTTTTCCTCATGCTTGTTACATGAAGACAGGTTACTTGGTATGTCTTCGTGCATATTCATTGCACTCCTTGCAGCATGGAAGTTCCCCTAGTCGAGGATGGTGTCTGTTTGCAGACGATTGCATCTCCTCCCAGTAGAACAGACGCACTGTTGGCTCTTAGCAAATATTTGTTGAGGGGATGGAATATACCTTTGTAGTCTTTGCCTTTTGATTTTCAAAATGATTTTTACGAAACCGTAACCATCGAAACAGCTTTTTTTTTTCTTGTAAAAATGTTGACTGAGCTCTTGCAGGTGGAAAACACCTTCGTTTTCGAGACTCGCAAGAGTGCAATGAAGTCTGATGGAGAGGTTCTAATCCTTTTTATCTTTTGCATTTATTGGGAGTTTCCACAGAGTCTGGCATAACCTGAGCGTCCAACCTAGCAGTACTAACTCATCACCGACGTTTCTTTACGGTCTCTCGTTCTTGGGGTAAATAGATGCCCCTCAAGCAATGGATACCACTAGACCATTTGGGGACTGTGCGAAGGGCAACATGAAAAAGAAATGCAAGAAATAGAAAGTTTCTGGGTGCTGAGAAAACTACACGAGACTGAGACGGCTCTTTCCTAATTCATTGGTGGAGATTCCAGTTCGAGATCAGTCCCACCACCACAGAGGCTGGGAAAATTACAATTGCCAAAGATCCCAAATTCCTGGAATTCAGGAAGAATTAGCTTCTGACACAGCAGACTTTTGAGATAAAAAATAAAAAAAAGTCTTCGCTTGTACTCTCCCAAACCATCCTCCCATTGTTCTGATTTTACACAGTGTATAATACTTTTAAGGATAATAGCATGTGTTCATTCATGTGGAAGACTGATAATAATTGGCTTAAAATCAGCATATATGAAAACGTTATCCTCCTCCACTTAAAATATTTAATTGGGAGAAACATTGGCGCCGTCATTTAACTCCCTAATTAACTACCAGACATTTGAGTCCAAAATTAGTGTATGGAGAAGTGACGATCAACCTAAATGAAAATTCTCTGGTGTCCTATTGTGTTAATATATCTTCTCTTTTGCTTTAAAGCCAAATTGGTTTTATTTTTTTCTCTTCTCTGTTAATAAACCGTGATGGTGTCTTGGAATGGATAAACCCGTAAACCATCTGGCAGCTGTCTCACGGCTCATTACGTGCTCGGGGCCACTCTGAGAAGCCACCTCAGGTAACATTTAAACGGGTGCATGTGGAGAAAAATCACTTTTCATTATCGAGACTGTATTTTGGGAAAAGAAAAGAGAGAGAGAGCTCTCCCTCTTCTTTATATCAATATTTAAGATGAAACTGTGGCTAGTCAAATAGTAATGCAAAAATCTCATTTGGGTGTTGTAAATTATAATTTTCTGCCTATATATATATATACACACACATATATATATTACATGAGCTAAGAAGATAATGTGTACATACATATATGTATATGAGGGCTGCTCATACATCTAGCACATTTGCCATTTCTTAATTATTAATGATGTATTTTCATATTACCACGTTGTTATGTAAAGCGCTGTGAATATTACATAGAGACTAGGAACTAAGGGTCTACAGGGGCATTCTGACATTTTTCCCGGGGTGAATCTGTGCCCCTAGAGACCTTCCCATCATGGATATGGGAGCACCATTAGCTCCTTTCCAAGATATGCTACCACGTATTTTCTATGTTGGGCTTAGACCTTCTACTTTTAATACTGTTCTGTCTCCTGTGCATGATCTAGCTTCTTAGCAAAAAAATCACAATTAGTGCTCTAAATGGCAATCTGTCACTCGACTATCAGGGCACGGCAAGTTGACTGTGGCTGGGGGGTTACCATGTGGAAACAATATTTTCAGTGAATAAAGCTTAGATGGGAAAAACCATCCCGTGTTCATGTGACACAAATGAGATCTATTCAACTCAAAATTCCGTTCAAGGCAGACTTCGTCATAATTCTGCTCTGTGGCTATGAGATCCACAATCCAGGAAAATGAGAGCAGCCTGCAAAGTGTATTGCATAATTAATTTGTTTTTCCATTTTTGCAATGCAAATAAAGATTTTGTGTCATTGTGTTCTTACCAGAGAGACAGCATAACTTTGCTTGATTGATGAAAGTCAGAGAACAGACCATTTAAAGAAATTACTTGGGTGTAATAAGAAGAATTGAAAAGTAACTTTGAAATTTCAGGGAAGAAGATCTTGAACAAAAGTTGTCCCCTAAAATGTTAATAAATGTTTAAAGACAGCAACTTAATAACTTCCTCAAGATACACTTTTATTTTGATTCATCTGATGGGACAAAACTTGAAATAAGTACAGTTACAAGAAATGTTGATACATGATTAGAAGGATTTTGGTCAATCAATAAATACTGGAAACTAGTAACCTTGAAGGAATAATTTACAATATGGGGGAAAAAACTGAATGGTTGTCTTTTAGGGTTAGACAGTACACTTACATTTCTGTACTTTTTTGGTAATAAGATTTGGCACCAAAAAACAAACTCTGGAGCATGAAACTTTAGACGCCGCATTCTCTCTTCCTTCCTTTGTGACTTAGGTAAGTCACACAAACTCCACAGGACTCCATTTCCTTTTCTTCGCTCCTTAGGGAGATAGTACTGTATCTACAATAGAGATAGGTACTTCATAGATTTCTGGTGAAGTTAGTGAAAGTAGTTTAAAGTGCTCTCAAAGAGTTAAAGCAGTGCTTCAAAATAAAATGTAAGGAAGCAGATGCTTTGGTTTCAGTTCTGGTTCTGTCACTTAATCGCTTTAGCTTAATTATGTGAAAGTGTGTGTGTATGCGTGTGTGTGAATATAGGTATATTTTTTCACGTTGTCAACATAATGCTCAGCCCCAAATGCAAATCTAAACATGACATTCCCACATTTTCCCTTTAAAAAAAAAAACCCATATTAATTAGTATGCTAGGGTAACACCTTGTTCCGAGTCTTGTTCACTTCTACAGCTTCTTTTCTTGTCAAATCTTGTACTCCATCTGCCAGCCAGTTTGCTTTTCACCAAAATGACATACTTCTCCTGATCTATGTATCTGAGCCCCGTTTTATAAAGTTCAGCATACCTGTCATATCCCTTGAACCCCCAGGTGACTAGAGACACAATGCAAATTTGGATAAGTGTAATTTCAAACAGTATTACACTTATCCAAATTTGCATTGTGTCTCTATCGGATTCTAAGTTCCTTGAAGGGAGCATGCACTTTATGTTTGCATTTTTCCTTCAATTCAGTACTGAAAGGGGGGACACAAAATTCTAAGAAGCGTCTGGTTCTTTTTATCTTCCTCCCTCTCCAAAAAAAATTTTTTTAAATATTATTTCTAAAATCTAATATAAGTTTAGGCAGAAACTCCATGAATGGGGCACTGCATTGAAGGTTTTTTGTGTGTTTGTTTTTGATGTACTTATTGGGATTGTTACAGTTCATCTTACTGCATCAGAGAGTGAACATTAAAAAAGCCCCCATAATATGATGAAATAAAGAAAAAAAGAAAAGAAAAATAGGTATAATCTTGTTTTTCAGTCTGTTCCAAAAGGAGGAGGAGACACTGACTCCTAAAAGTTTCTATGTTCCACATGGTCAAAGATTCCTAGTACAACAAAGTGACTATGATCATCGATAAGTTAGGGGCACACTTTAAAATAACTAAAAGAGTGGAATTGGAATGCTTTTAATACAAAGAAATGATAGATGCCTGAGGTGGTGGTTACCCCAATTACCCTGATTTGACTAATTCACATTGTATGCCTGTATCAAAACATCACAGGTACCCTATGATGTTATACAACTATTATGTACCCATAATAATTAAAAATAAAAAAATTAAATAAAAATAAATTTAAAAAAAAACAAACACGATTCAGAACGTGTAAGACAACTTATCTGGTTTACAACTTTACAGTCTTAGGTGACTATTTTATGCAGATTCTAAAAGTGCTGTCTCTTACACTTTATCTCATACCTTTTTGTTGGTGGGGATTAGTTGCTTCTCTGAGTCACAGATGGAGATTTCTACCTGAGCACAGCTGCTGCCAAGAAAGCCCCACAGAGAGCACATTTCAAACCTGTGACTCAGCAAGAGATTACCAAGCCCTGGAGAACAGTTTGGAGCATTTGGCTGAGGATGAGTAGCTCTGAGTTACAAGGGGTGCCCAGAAGCAGGTTTGTTTGTTTCCTTCAACACTATCAAGCAAAGACATTTGCTTATTAGCAACCTACTGATCTTGAGAAGTCAAATTAAGCAAAGCCAAAAAACCCTGCTAAAGTCAGGTCATTGAAATTACACTTCATAATTAGGTCTCCAAACAAGATGTGGAGAATTACATGGAAAGGCATTTTTTTAAAATAGGTATAAACTGAGTCTCTAAGGCATGGTAGAAAAGTACCGATAACTTTAGGAAGTATGGTGGGAGTCTTCAAGTAACTTATAATAACAATGATGGGAAAATCACCCAATAATGTATCTGGTAATTGGTGAGTCATTATGAAACACTGCATCCTATGAGAATATTCTATTATTGTAAAACATTTAAATATATGAAACATTTAAAGATATTCCTATATAAAAGAAACCATCAAAATCTCCCATTGGGAGAAAATATTTGCAAAATACCCATCTGACAAGGGATTAATAAAAAGAATATATAACGAGCTCCAACAATTCAATAGGGAAAATATTCAATAATCTGATTTAAAAATAGGCAAAGAATCTGAATAGACATTTCTCTCTCTTTTTTTTTTTTTTTGAGACAGAGTCTCACTCTGTTGCCCAGGCTAGGGTGAGTGCTGTGGTGTCAGCCTAGCTCACAGCAACCTCAAACTCCTGGGCTCAAGCGATCCTGCTGCCAAAGCCTCCCAAGTAGCTGGGACTACAGGCATGTGCCACCATGCCCGGCTAATTTTTTCTATATATATATTAGTTGGCCAATTAATTTCTTTCTATTTATAGTACAGACGGGGTCTCGCTCTTGCTCAGGCTGGTTTCGAACTCCTGACCTCAAGCAATCTGCCCGCCTCGGCCTCCTAGAGTGCTAGGATTACAGGCGTGAGCCACCGCGCCCAGCCTGAATAGACATTTTTCAAAAGAAGACATCCAAAGGGTCAACAGGCATATGAAAAAATCCTTAACGTCATTATTCATCAGAGAAATGCAAATCCAAACTACAATGAGATATCATCTGACCCCAGTTAAAATGGCTTTTATTCAAAAGACAGGCAACAGTGAATGCTGGTGAGTATGTGCAGAAAAGGGAACTCTCAAACACATTAGTAGGAATGTAAATTAGTACAACTACTATAGAGAACAGTATGGATGTTCCTTAGAAAACTAAAACTAGGACTACCATATCACCCAGCAATCCACTGTTGCCTATATATTCAAAGAAGAGGAATTTAGTGTATTTAAAAAATGCTGTACTACCATGTTAATAGCAGCATCATTCACAATAGCTAAGATTTGGAATCAAACCTAACTGTGCAACAATGGATGAATGGAAAAAGAAAGAAATTGTGGTACATAATATAGACAAAGAAAATAAAATACCTAGGAATATAATTAACCAAGGAGGTGAATGACCTCTACAAGGAGAACTTCAAAATACTCAGGAAGGAAATAGCAGAGGATGGAAACAGGTGGAAAACTACACTGTGCTCATGGGTCGCCAGAATCAACATTGTTAAAATGTCTCTACTATCCAAAGTGATCTACAGATTCAATGCAATCCCTATTAAAATGCTAACATCATTTTTCAAAGATCTAGAAAATTAATTCTATGCTTCCTATGGAACCAGAGAAGACTCCATATAATAAAAGAAATCTTAAGCAAAAAGAACAAATTGGAAGGCATCAATCTACCAGACTTCAAGCTATACTACAGGGCTATAGCAACTAAAACAGCATGGTATTGTCACAAGAACAGAGAGGTAGACCAATGGAACAGAACCGAGAACCTAGATGTAAAACCAGCCTCATATAGTCATCTAATTTTGACAAAGCAGACAAAAACGTGCATGGGGGAAATGATCCTTATTCAATAAATGGCACTGGGAAAATTGAATAGCCACATGTAGAAGACTGAAACAGGATCTGCACTTCTCACCTCTCATGAAAATCAACTCGCAGTGGATAATAGACTTAAACCTAAGGTATGAACCTATAAGAATTCTAGAAGAAAAGGTTGGAAAAACTCTTATAGACATTGGCCTAGGGAAGGAATTTATGAAGAAGACCCCAAAGGCAATCACAGCAACAAGAAAAACGAATACATGGTACCTGATCAAATTAAAAAGCTTCTGCACAGCCAAGTAAACTATCACGAGAGCAACCAGACAATCTACAGAAAATATTTGCATGCTACACATCTGATAAAGGGCTGATAACTGGAATCTATATAGAACTCAGGAAAATAAGAGAGAAAAAAATCCAACAACCCCATTAAAAAGTGAGCAAAGGACATGAACAGAAACTTTTCAAAGGAAGATAGATTAATGGCCAATAAAGACAAAACAATGATCAACATCTCTAATCATCAGGGAAATGCAAATCAAAACATGATGAGATATCACTTAACTCCAGTGAGATTGGCTTTTATCAAAATGTCCCAAACAACAAATGTTGTCGTGGATGCGGAGAGATAGGAACACTCCTACACTACTGGTGGGACTGCAAACTAGTACAACCTCTGTGGAAAGTAATATGGAGATACCTCAAAGAGCTACAAGTAGAACTATCATTTGATCCAGCAATCGCATTACTGGGCATCTACCCAAAGGAAAGAAAGATATTCTATAAAAAAGACATCTGCACTAGAATGGTTATAGCAGCATCATTCACAATCGCAAAGGTGTGGAAACAACCCAAGTGCCCATCAATACATGAGTGGATTAATGAAATGTGGTGTATGCATACCATGGAGTTCTACTCAGCCACAAAAAAACAATGGTGATCTAGCACCTCCTGTATTATCCTGGATAGAACTTGAACCTATTCTACTAACTGAAGCATCACAAGAATGGAAAAACAAGCACCACATGTACTCACCATCAAATTGGTAATTAACCGATTGACACTTATATGCACATAGAGTAATAACATTCATTGGGTATTGGGCAGGTGGGGGCCAGGAAAGAGGAGGGGATGGGTATATCCACACTTTATGGGTGTGGTGCTCACCGTCTGGGGAATAGACACGCTTGAAGCTCTGACTTGGGTGGGGCAAAGGCGATATATGCAACCTAAGCATTTGTACCCCCATAATATGCTGAAGTAAAAAAAATGTTAAATGCCTGAAATGATAAATATTCCAATTACCCTGATTTGATTAATTCACATTGAATTCCTATATCAGAACATCACATGTACCCTATAAATATATAGGACTATAGTGTACCCATAATAATTTTTTGAATTTCCTTATCATCAAGTCCATAGCTTTGTCACAGCACAGCAATCATTGTTTGAGTATTTAATAGATACTTTAGATGCCAAAAACAAATCGCATTGGAAGATATACTTTTTCTCCTTATTTTTAAGCATATAAATTCCTAATGGAGGTGTACAGAGGTGCATTAACATAGAGCAAAGAGACATGGGCAAAAGCAGCACACATTTCGTACACACACACCTAAACCCAGAGCCACGTTCCGATTGGTCCAGGTGAATCTTCAGCACGGCAGTGTTCTAATGACTCTTTCCCACTGGCTTCAGACGGCTGTTAAGAGCCACTATAAATCCTTGTTCTCAGGCATACAAGCTAATTACTATCATAGGCCAGGAATCAATTTCCCCCTTCCCTCTGAGCCATGGTGGGTCATTAGACAATTAGCTACAGAAAGGATATTTTTATTCCTGATCTCAGAGCATTTGCTCTTGCCCATGGTAAGAAGCAACTACATGTACTTCTGGTCAGTTGTTTTGTGGCACTTCTCATATCGACAGCTGTGCATATTACCTATGCATTAGTGTGATAAAAGTGATTGGAAAGAAGGTCCTAGGAAACAAACAAACAAAAAAAGGAATTGCAAAAAATGAAGATTTATAGTGCCAAGAGCGCACATGCCTGGAAGAGTTATGAAATAAGTCTTTATTTAGAGCTGCTTGAATCTGTCACTCGATGTCTTAAGTCAGTTTTGAAAAATTCCAAGACAGTATCTCTACCCTATTTTTGTTCTCTGCTTCTTCTTGGACTTTAGGAAAAGAAAAAACAAAAAACAAAAAACAAAAAAACTATGTTAGCTCTTTCATTAAATTGCCTATAGCTATGACACTTTTTGTTTTTTATTGTTTTTATTTTCTCATCCCATTTTCAAATTGGGCTTCAATCTAAGTATTTCTATAGCCCCCTCTTTCAGTATATAGTAAGCTTTCCTTCTGCTTTATTTAATATATAATTAAACCCATCTATGGAGCTCTTCATGTTAATCCTTTCACTTTTTAGTTCTAGAATTTCCGTTGAAGCCTGTGTATAGGTTTCCTTGCTCTGGTGAAATTCACAATATTGTCTTTATTTACTTGAACATACAAATCAGAATTATTTTAATGTTCATGTCTGAAAACTCCTGTATCTGGTTTATCTTTTTAAAGTTATTGTCTTTTTTTTTTAATCTTTCTTTTTGATGCTGTCTCCATCAATGCCGGGTGATTTTAGATAATTGTATAACAAAGCACTGCAGAAACCCTAGGTGATGTAATATTGCCCCAAAGAGAATTGCATTTTCTTTTAGGAGCTCAGTCAGCTGTAAACGGAATACCTTGTACCAATCTGGGAGTAAACGATTGGATGTAGGATTTACTTTATAGAGCCATGATCAATTCCCAGTTTGCTTTTGCTCCTAGAGTGCCTCCTTTCAGAGGTTGTGGTGGAAATCCTGGGTATTTTCTGAAGCCCTTTCTTCTCGGCTGGCTCTGAACTCACAACTGTTTCCTCAGCACCGCAAGACCAGCCGAGAGCTCTGCTTAGCTTTGCATCTGCAAGCACCTTGAGGAGAATAGTAAAGTAGAATGTCTGTGGTTTCGGTTTTCTGCAGAATCTTTCTTTCCCAAAATTCCTAGCTACTTTGTAGTCCTGAACTTCAATGTTTACCTTAGTCTTGGGAGACTAACAACCATCCCCAGCCCTTGCTCTCTGCTCAGCTGGGCCCTACATTGCTAAACATAACAGCAAATGCCTTGTCCAGCTACCGTGTTTCCCCGAAAATAAGACCTACCCATAAAATAAGCCCTAGCAGGGTTTCTAAGCATTTGCGCCATAGAAGCCCTACCCCAAAAATCAGCCCTAGTGACGGGCGTGGCTGCACAGCGCATCTGCACAACCCACGCGTGTGGTCGCGGAGCGGGAAAGAACACGAGCAGCCCTTCTCATCCGCCCCGTGAGAGCTCTAGTGCTCCACAGGAGAGATCGGGGCCGGTGGTTCTAAAGGAAACAGAGTCGCCAGACATTCAGGATGGGATTCGGGGTTTGGAGAGTGAGGATGATGTTCCAGAAGAAGACGACTTCACTCTATTTGAATAAATGGAGATTGTTGTACCATATTTTAAAAAAATAACACATCCCCTGAAAATAAGCCCTAGGGTGTCTTCTTAAGGAAAAACAAATATAAGACCCTGTCTTATTTTCAGGGAAACATGGTAACTGCAAGACATTTCTGTTCTTTTGGAATTTGGTCATTCAAGTCCTGACTATCTTGAGTAGTCTCTGATGGTTACAAGCAAAAGTTTTGCTGTTTCTATAATTTATACGTCGTCTTTAGTTGCCGCTTTCAGAGAGACATTGATCTGGTAAAATATAGTCTGTCATAGTCAGAAATGGAAGTTGTAAAGGAGTCTCCGTAAAAGGTTCTAAATAAGGTTTTTGATTAAGAGTGATATAAAGAGAAAAATTTCAAAATAAGTGGGGGACATGACAAGTGGAAAGACAGACAAGGAGTTTCTAGAAAAAAAAGGAGAACAGCTCTAAGATGTTTTACAGCGCACTGGAGAGTCAATTAATTCACTATTGCAAGGATGTGGAAACAACCCAAGTGCCCGTCAATTCGTGAGTGGATTCTTAAACTTTGGTATGTGTTCACAATGGAATATTACTCAAGTCTAAGAAATGACAGCGAGCTAGCACTGCTTATACTGTCCTGGATTGAGCTTGAGCCCATTATCCAAAGTGAAGTGACACAAGATCTGAAGAATGGGCTCTACATGTACTCGCCATCACATTGGTACTGACTGATCAGCACTATGGTGCTCAAAGGGTGGTGGTGTTCACCAGGGATTCGGGGTTTTGGGAGGGGTAGACCCATATCTGAGGGATGTGGTGAGCATTGTGGAGGGGAAGGGTGTACCTCTAACCCTTGCTAGGGAGAGGCAAAGATATAAAATGTAACCAAAATGTTAAAAAAAAAAAATTATCAGGTGTCCGGCAGGTGGGAGGGGGCGGAGGGGATGGGTGTATACAAACATATTGAGTGAGATGTGCACGAACTGGGGGATGGACACTCTTGAAGCTCTGACTTGAGTGGGGAGGGGAGGCAGGGGCAATGTATGTAACCTTAATGTTTGTACCCCCCATAATATGCTGGAAATAATAAAAAAAGCAATTGAAGAGCTTAATATATGGATAAATCTAAATCAATATTGACTATATAAAAGAATAATGGCAATTGTGGATTTTTAAATTTACGTAGAAATAAAATAAATGATGACAATAATGAAAAAAAAAAAGATGTTTTACAAAACAAATTGAGTTGAAAGTTTTAAAAGTGTTTTTGCTTTGGGGAAAAAAAACCCATCAGTTAAAATCATAAATACTTGTAAGGTGTGTATTGCCATTCCATCAAGAAAAACGGATTGATTTTTATCTGTAAATTGTTATTGACTGTGAAAATCAGCTGGCTTCTGTTGTTAGAAATCAGAACACAGTGCATTAGGCTGAATAAATGTGTTGCCTAGTAAACTTGCACTGTGTTAAATTACATTTAACTGGTGAGTAGTTTAATGATTTTTTTTTTCTCCCTAAGATGTGAACATGTGAGTATTTCTCAAATGGTGTGTTTTACTCGATCAAATTTGTAGGCAGAGAGCTTACAAGCCTCACAAAGAGATAAGAGAAGTCATAAAAGTGATGAGGCAAAGCAGATATCCAAATGGCAAAAGTGATCTAATTTATCTGTGAACATTTAACTGAAATTAATTCTTAAATGATTGATCATATTTTTTGACGGCAACTGTAACCGCCTCTATGCATAAGTTAGAGTCATTCATTGTGGGGATTATGAAGATGATCAATGGCTTGGCTTTCTGAAAAGTGAAATCACAAATGAATTAAAATCCCTTGTGCCATTCATGAAATATCTACCTATGTGTTCGTTGGGCATCCAGAATTTTTAGGTATATATATAAAGCTATTATTAAAAGACCCATGAAATTCAATATAACTCTACAAAGCATTGCTAATCAATATTTATTAGGTGTCTGCTATGTGGCCGATTAGCCGTGTGAACATGTGTATAACATACAAATTTGCGAGGGAAGATGCCTCCCACTGTTAGAAGGAAAGACAGTGACATCTAAAAAATCATTTGTTGAACAAAATCGACTGAACATGTAAAATGTCTCTGGTGTTGGATTGGCGATGAGAATAGAGAGACACCAATAAACCACTCAACCTCGCTGTCAAGAAGCACATACTACACAGTTGGGAAGGCAGAAAAATAGATCAACATAAATGGTAGGATGTGATCAACGCTATTCATCGATTTCCTTAACACATAATTTTTGAGCACTATTACACACTAAATTTAAAAGAATAAACTTTGAGGGAGTAAAATGAGAAAAAAAAAAAGTATAAATACAAAATAAATATTAGGATAGACATCCGCAAAGTTTATTTACAAGATCTCAGGAGAGAGACGTTTAAAGCAATTTGTGGATCTACAAGACGATTCTCTGTGGGAAAGGAGAGCTTAGCCCGATTAAGTGATAAAATCGAGGTGATGTTTCTCTCCAGGCAGAGCGGTGGGTTTGTACTCTGACGGTTTTGATAAACAGGAACCAAATAATCCAGAAC
This sequence comes from Mirza zaza, assembly GCA_008750895.1. Taxonomy (NCBI): domain Eukaryota; kingdom Metazoa; phylum Chordata; class Mammalia; order Primates; family Cheirogaleidae; genus Mirza; species Mirza zaza. Next base: position 12,360 of record VSMD01125931.1, on the reverse strand, counting down.
TGCTTTCCCTGGATGGGAGAGTCGGGCAAAAAGAGGTTCAAGTGAGATTTGGAAGACACAGGTGGAGCAGCAGGCATTGCCTGCATTGCAATGACTTATGTCACTGGGGTTCGAGGAAGGATCTGATTTGTCCTTGTGTTTACCAGCTAATTCTCAGGTGTTCTGGTCTGTCCTTGATTTTCCTTTTCTGTTTTACTTAGAGCTTTTCTTCCCGACTGCCTATCTACGGACCAATGCAACCTCTTGCCATCGGTCCAACACCAGATACAGAGGCAACTACTTCCATAGACTTCTCCGGCTTTTCCTCATGGTCCCGGGTGAGTGATTTTCGTGGATGCGCCAACCCTTGTTGCCTTCTGTGACTTTACTTCACCCACTTTCCCCCCACAATGTGTCAAGGCATAAATTCTTCCCATAAATGCCTTATTTCATACCACTCAGAGTTGTTCCGGTCTCGTAACTGAAATCATCACCAATATTTACGGTAAAGAATATTTTTTAAGTAGTCACATTTAGCAGCTGTAAATATATCATGTGGTCGGAAGAAAGGACGGATGTGGAGAGTAGCCGGAAATGAAGACAGAAAGGGACTCTCTTCAGATCTTTCTAGAGTAGGATGCACGTTTAGGTTTCCGTTTTCTAAAAACCTCACTTGCTGCTTGTGAAAATGGATTGGAGCGGCTAGATGTAAGACAAGAATAAAAGAAAAAAAAAAACAGTAGATGAGACTGTTACACATTCAAGAGGACAGTGTTAGAAATATGTGCACAAGGTGCGAAGGTGTGGAGAGAAAGGGAGGGATAAGAGATAAGTAAAAATAAATCTCAAGAAATGCATTAAAGACTATTTGTGTCCTTCCTGTCATTAGTCTTTGCACTAGCAATGGGTTTTCCAAACCCAAGTGCTTGGCTTTTTTTTTTTTTCAAACTGCCTATGCTATAAAACTGTAAAGAGTTTATAGAAGAATAAAGTAGCCTACAATAGAAGATTTAAGAGTCCATTGCAAAGTGAATGTCAGTATCAATCATAAACCTTGTTGAATATAAGCATTTATGAATGTACTGAATAAAACTATTATTTCTCAATGCATTTTGATCAGGAATATTTGAAGTCCTCTGGTCTGTGGACACATAAACATGGAGGTCACTTCGTGAAGGAATCCAAAATTTTCATAGTGAGCACTTGACAAGGTGGATCTCAATAATATATCAAAAAAAAAAAAAAAACCCAAGAAAGAACAGCTACAGTGAAATAACTATTGATACATATATATTCAAATGAAGACAGAAGAGAACTATCATTAGTTTCTACTCTTAAGACTTAATTGAAGTTGCTGCATCTACATTTGGACATCTGTTAACCATGCCATTTTAATTGTAAACTTTTTTTCAGAAGTCTTGTTTTATACTTGTTAAACTGAATACAATTTTTGGATAATGTATTAACATTACTTTTCATACTTGAAATAAACATTTATTTTTTTAAAAACTAAAAAAAAAAGGAATAAAAGCTTTTAAAAATTAAAAGGGTAGTATGCTTGTTTTCAGGCCAAATATATATTCCAAAACTCTCCCAAATTTGCTACTATCATGCTTGTACTTTCAGGTAATCAACAAATTGAGTCACATACAAAATCAGAATTATTTATCTGATGATTTGAAAAGCAGTCATTTTCAACATAGCTAATTGTTGCTCTATAGTATCTTTACAAATTAATGTGGTATAGTGTATACTGAAATTCCAATGGAAAAGCATGTACGTTTTAATGATAAATTACTCAGGTGAATATCCTGCAGTCATCAAAGTCAATAAATGTTCAATAGTCAATAAATGTTCAAAGTCAATAAATGTTCAAATACTTGTGTAACCAGGCATGATGGCATGATGACAGACAGTATCTTTTTTTGTTTGTTTTATTTTTCTGGGTGACTTATTTATTTTTTTTTAATGCTCAAATGTATTTTTCAGAATTTCCACAAAGAACACCTATTCCTTTTATAAAGGAGGGTGAAAAAAAAAACAATTGTGAAGCCCTCTTTCGTGGAAAAAGAACAAACATTTATATAACACGCTAATTTATAAAGTTCTTTTTAATACATTCTAATTTCATCCTCTCAACCGTGCTCTCCGGTGATGATTTTGATGTACGTCAGAAAACAAACCCCAGGAGCGTTAGACATTTTCTCAAACAAACCCCAGGAGCGTTAGAAATTTTCTCAAGGACATTGTAGTGCAAGTGGTCCAGCTGGAAGTGGAGCTCAGTCTTCTTGCTGTGGATCTCATCTTCCATGAGGATCACTGAAGACCCAGGATAGGCAGATTGGAGACCGGGGAAGGCAGGAGTCCAGGGTGCATGATGAGGGCTTCCCTGCCCTCTGGCTGCCGGTTGGATTTTATCAAAGGGAGGCATATGCAGATGTAGCTGGCAATGGGAGGAAAGCAAAATCTGGAACATTCCCCCAGACCTGCCTGCTGTACCACAACGGGCCTGAGTGTATTCACTGCTGCACCAAAGGCTACATACAACCATATGGAACATACAACCCAGTTACCCTTTCTGGGTTTTGCAAACAGTTTCTTTCGTGTGTCCCTCCTGACCTGACTTTGTAATTAACATCTTCCCTTATCCCTACCCCTGGGTACCAAATTATCCTGAATCGATTTCTCAAAACCTTGTGCACAACTTTTTTTTTTTTTTTTTTTTTGAAACAATCCTTGAATAAAATCTTCTCAAACTGCCAGGTCTGAATGTGCCATTTCCTGACATGAAAAAAAAAAAAAATTCTGAATTTTCCTAAAACGACTTCATGCAAAATGTTGGACGTTAAGGGTGTTGTACATATTTGGTCAAGGTATCGATTTGTTGTCATTGTTAAGGAAATGTAGTTAATGACCCCTGAGAGACATTAGATGCCAATGGTCACGGGTGGCATGATGGATGACGCAGTGACATGAGTTAAGAGGTCATCAGCATTAAATAAATGGCATTAGAGAACTGCAGAGGCAAGAAGACCCGATTGTTTTAACGTTAATAGGTTCCGACAGGCGATGGCATCGTGAGTAACACTAGCATTGCTATGTTTTTTTTTTTTTTTTCCTCATGGTTAAAGGTGTGAAATTAGCTAGGAAGATTGCATTTGAAAATAAAGAACGTGGAAAGGTGGTTCCTATATAAGAGCAGAAAGTGATGCTGATTGGGATCTACGGAGAATGTTTATGTGTACTCACTGGAAAATAAACACATACAAAAGTACCACTTCCCCCCCTACACACACCCCATTATCCTTAATCTTCATGGACACAAGCCAGTTGTCGGGAAATATTTTTTAAGCAAATTGTTTATATGGAAAGAGCTCTCCAAATATATGTGTCTGTTGTCTACACATCCTAAAGGAGATCTTGGTCAGGACAGCAGGAAAACCCAGTACCACTGAGCGAATTAAAGCAGAGGCAGATGGATGGGTCCAGAGTGCTCTTGCTCCAATCCTTCTTCTTTTTTTTTCCTTAACAAAGAAATACAATTTTATATTTTGGTTATTTGACAAATGCATGAATGTGACATCAGGCAGTAGTTCTATTTTCTTCCAAACAAATTAAAACAAACCAACCAGATTTACCTCTAAATTTTATACTAGACTTCTCAATGCAAAAATGTGAAAGCCATAATAAAGTTTTTAATAATTTTCTTTTAAAAAACCGTATTCAAATAGTACTTTCTTTAATCATTAAGCTACTTAAATTGCCAGCAATTTCTCGTATTTATAAATCAATGAGCATCCATTGCTAGTATTCAAACTTTCAAAAATAGCTTATGATTTTTGGGTACATTGTGTTCACTATTCATACATTATCCATTATCAACAATGTGTAATATGTAACAAAATAATTCTATGTAAATCTATTTTCCATACCAATAGGTGGCACTAAAAATGTGTATATTTCAGTAATAAAGCATATTCACCGCTATATTGGTTTAAAATAACTTCTCCTATAATGTAATTTCAGCTGTAGCATGGGTTAAGAATATCTATCAACCATAAAATTACTCTGATGTGAACAAGAAAAAGTGTCATTCGGCAAATACAATATAAAATGATTATAATGATAGACTGTTACATGAAGAATATTTTCCTTTGTTGGTATTGTAAAATTTGTATGTAGACCAAATAAGATTGTATATTATTTAGTAAGTGGAACACTACATTTTTCTCTAATATTGCATTATTATTGTCTCATAAAATATTCATTCCCACTTTAGTTAGGGTGGTTGACATTGATGATAATATTATATATTATTGATTATAATATTTCCTCAATATTACTGAGGGTACATATTGAGTAAACAATGCATTTAGAAGAATCTTACAGAATTTAGAAGAATCTTACAGAATTTAGAAGCATGTTGGCTTTGCTTTGACTGATAATAAATGAATAAAAGTAGGAGCAAGTATCTGAGTATTCGTAAGTGAACTAATTTTATTAGCTGCACTCTTCATTTCACCTGTGTTTACACAGTCAAAAGTCTTCACTTCCCGGTCTTAAAAAAAGTCCAATATCTCAGTCTTTTAAAATACTTTTAAATCTAGTTCATACAAGAGGTTCATTTCAACAACTCACAGGGGGGAAAAATCGTCTACTCGTTGTACATTTTAAATAAACCTTTTATTAAAGTGATTTGTTGCCGTAAGACAGATCCTAATCATATTCCTATTTTATAGCTGTATTTTATTCCGGGCCTGTTTGGTGTGATTTATTCCGATTTTCTAAGAAAGTCTGAACCACTGTGTAGCTGTAGCTATTATTTGGCAAATGTGTTTTATTTTTGTAATCATAAACTTACATTTTTCATACTTGAACTTTCCAATAATCAGATATTCTTGAGCAGTTTCAGTGCTTTTTATTGAATCTCACTGAAGTCTTATTATCTTGTACAATTTGTCTCAACTCTGCTTCTCCCAATCCACATTATTTTTTGCTCTGAAAGCCCATGTGGGGAGACAGACTTAACCTGACATGGGGCTTTCCTTAATTCTATTTCCAGGGTCTCATTTCTGATCAGAGACAGCTCAATAGGAAACTCTTCTCTTAGTCCTCTTTGCTGGCAGGAATTCAGCTTAATTTTATTTTTTTTTTTCCTGAGTTAAGGAAACCTTATTTTTTTTTCTTTTTCTTTTTTTATTGAGACAGAGTCTCACTCTGTTGCCCGGGCTAGAGTGCCATGGTGTCAGCCTAGCTCACAGCAACCTCAAACTCCTGGGCTCAAGCGATTCTCCTGCCTCAGCCTCCCGAGTAGCTGGGACTACAGGCATGTGCCACCATGCCCGGCTCATTTTTTGTACATATTTTTAGTTGGCCAATTAATTTCTTTCTCTTTTTAGTAGAGACGGGTTCTCGCTCTCGCTCAGGCTGGTTTCGAACTCCTGACCTTGAGCGATCCTCCCGCCTCGGCCTCCCAGAGTGCTAGGATGACAGGCGTGAGCCACTGCGCCTGGCCCGGAAACATTATTTCTTGATGTCCTCCACCCCACATGACAAACTGTGGAGACTAACACCCACCCAAGAGTCCCCTGCCTTGACTACCTCTTCTCTTCCAACCACCATGCTCAGATCATATGGTTTTAGGGTGTACAGAGTAAGACAGGCAAAAACCTCAATTACTGAAAGAGAGAAAAAACTTAAAAGAAAGCAATCCCGTTACTGGGCATCTACCCAAAAGATCCAAGGACACTCTACAAAAAAGACACCTGCACCCGAATGTTTATAGCAGCACAATTCATAACTGCGAGGCTGTGGAAACAGCCCAAGTGCCCATCAATCCAAGAATGGATTAATAAAATGTGGTATATGTATACTATGGAGTATTATTTAGCTCTAAGAAACAACGGTGATATAGCACATCTTATATTTTCCTGGTTAGAGCTGGAACCCATACTACTAAGTGAAGTATCCCAAGAATGGAAAAACAAGCACCACATATCTCACCAGCAAACTGGTATTAACTGAGCAGCACCTAAGTGGACACATAGGTACTACAGTAATAGGGTATTGGGCAGGTGGGAGGGGGCCGGGGGTGAGTGTATACATAAATAATGAGCGAGATGTGCACCATCTGGGGGATGGTCATGCTGGAATCTCAGACTTGTGGAGGGAGGGGGGAAAGGGCATGTATTGAAACCTTAAAATTTGTACCCCCATAATATGCTGAAATAAAAAATATATATATGTGTATATATATATATATAAAGGAAAAATAATATGAGTATATGAATCTAGAAGTAAAAACAAAAAGAAAAGAAAAGAAAAGATACGTGTTACTGGACTTAAAAATGCAGGAAAGGATTCAGCCATAGCCACATGTCCATGCATTTAGGTCCTTCCAGTCTCTGTTGCCCCAGAGGGCTTCTGGAGATCTCCGCTTGCCTCAATCCACACTCTGGTGTAGCCCCCTCCCACACTATACCAGGGTTGGTCTGTGTGCCCAACGGCACACAGCAGAGGCGATGATACGTTACTTCTGAAACGATGTTTTTGGAATTCTGTGGCTTCTGTGTCCTGGGCATTGGTTCTCTTTCTTGTTCACTGTGTCTCTGTTCTTTGCTCCAAGGGAAACCAGACTCCACGTCTGGGAAACTCAAGGCGGGAAAGGAATGAGGTATTCAGCCAACAGACCCCAGAGAATGGACACCTGCCCCCAAACCAAGCGGTGAGCTCGGGAGCAGATCCTCCAAGCCTAGTGAAGCCTCGCGAGAGACTCAGCTCAGCTGCTTCTGGATTCGTGACACACGGACATAGAAGGGGTGATATCTGTGAGTCGTTTCAAGTTGCTGCGTCTTGGAGCGATTGGTTATGCGGCAACAGGTTACTGACGCGGAGCTCGAATGATATCATGAGACCTCTGTCTGCATCTCTCTGTTCTTGGCTCTGATTTTATCAATTTGCATCGATTACAGACAGATACAAATGAATTCAGGTGATCGCACTGATGCAGCTGTGATCCGTCTCTTTATTACATGGATTCTGTAAATCACGGGTTTTGCAAACTGCAACTTGCTGGTCAAATCGGGCCTATGATCTGTTTTTGTGAATAACTTTTTATTAGAACGCTGCCACTGTAACGTGTATACATTTTGTCCTGTGGCTGCTTTCATACTAAAATCGCAAGTTGATTAAGACAGAGCTCAAATGGCCCAAAAAACCCAAAAATTACATACTATTTAGTCTTTTATAGAAAAGTGTGCTAACTCCAGTTCTAAGTGGTGGTCAGTATATACCTTGACTCGCATCCTTCCAAATTAGTAGCAACTGCAGAAAGAAAAATTTAAAAAAAAATCGTAATTTCACAGAAAAAAAAAACTGAAGAGAGAACTGTGATTTACCTGTCTTGGACCCTATACCTTTCTGCCAAATATGTGGCCAGGTGGAAGTGTCACTGCACTTTGCCAAAACTAGGTCATGTGGCCATCCTTGCTTTTGAAGGAGTAAGATGAGAGCTACCCAAGCCAGGGGGAACTGGTTCTGAATGCTGTTACTAGAAGAAATGTAGTCGTATCTGAACAGATGTTTCTTAAAAGAAGAGAAGTAAATGGCCAACAGTCGTATGAAAACATGCTCCACATCACCAATCACCAAAGAAATGCAAATCAAACTCGCAATGAGATATCATTGTACCCTAGTTAAAACGGCTTATATTAAAAGCACAAAATATAACCACGGGTGCTGGCAGGGATGCAGAGAAATGGTAACACTCTTTCACTGTCAACGGAAGTGTAAATTATTATAGCACGGCCACTTTCGAAAACAGTGTACGTGTTCCTCAAGAAAAACTAAAAGCAGAACTACCATACGATCCAGCAACCCCACTGCTGGTTATATAGCCAAAAGAAAGGAAATCAGTGTATCAAAGAGATATCTACACACCCATGTTTATTGCAGTACTATTCGCATAGCTAAGATATAGAGTTAACTTAATGCCCAGGAGTGAGTGAAGGAGCAAACAAAATGTACACAGACACAATGGATTATTATTTATCCATAAGAAAAAGTGAAATCCTACCATTTGCAACAACATGGATGAACTTGGGGGATATTATATTAAATATGGTAAGTTGGCCGGGCGTGGTGGCTCACGCCTATAATCCTAGCACTCTGGGAGGGTGAGGTCAAATGGCCCCCAAAACCCACAAATACATACTATTTAGTCTTTTATAGAAAAGCGTGCTAACTCCAGTTCTACAGGATGGACAGTGTACACCTTGACTTGCATCCTTCCGAATTAGTAGCAACTGCAGAAAGAAAAATTTTTTAAATCGTAATTTCAAAATTACGAGGCGGGCGGATTGCTCAAGGTCAGGAGTTCAAAACCAGCCTGAGCAAGAGCGAGACGCCGTCTCTACTATAAATAGAAAGAAATTCATTGGCCAACCAAAAAAATATATAGAAAAAAAATGAGCCGGGCGTGGTGGCGCATGCCTGTTGTCCGAGCTACTTCGGGAGGCTGAGGCAGGAGGATCGCTTGAGCCCAGGAGTTTGAGGTTGCTGTGAGCTAGGCTGACGCCACGGCACTCCAGCCCGGGCAATAGAGTGAGACTCTGTCTCAAAAAAATAAAATAAAATATATTAAATGTGGTAAGTCAAATAAGCCAGGCACAGAAAGACAAATATCACATATTCTCACTTATAGGTGGGACCTAAGAAATGTATCCCATGGATATAGAGAGTAGAATGAGGGTTACCAGGGGCTGGGAAGGATACTGAGGAGGGTGGGGATCAAGAGGGAATGGTTAGTAGCTACAAAAATATAGTTGGATGGAAGGAATAAGATCTAGTGTTCAGTAGAGCAATGGGGCTGCTACAGTTAACGGCAATTTGTTGTGCATTTCAACATAACTAGAAGAAGGGAATCGAAATATTCCTAACACAAAGAAATGATAAATGTTTGAGGTGATGGATACCCCAATTACTCTAATTTGATCATTACACATTGTGTGCTTGTATCAAAATATCACATGTATCCCATAAATATGTACAATTATGTATCCATAAAAAATTTTTAAAAAAATAAAATAAAAGTACATGATTCTAACAAGAGCATTTAAAGATATCGGGCCATACTTGAAAGTATGCATACAAGAAACCATGACAATGCCACTATGTAATTTTCAGGAAAACTATTTTTGATTTCAGTCTTCTGAAACAAACAAAAAAATGTTTATTTAAACAAAACTGACAATACTTAATGATTATTTATATACTAAAAATGTACATATTTTAAGTGTTTGAAATGACGCAAGTGGACAAATGTATGCACATATATTCCTATTCCTTAAATCATTTCCATCATCCTAAAAAATTTCCTCTTTCTCTTATTTAGGCAGTTCCTCTCTTCATTCACTACTCCCAGATGCAACTACTTCTCTACTATTTTCGTTTCTATCACCATAAGTTAGTTTTTCCTGCTTGTGAACTCCTAATATATGATCAAACAGTGTGTATTTTTTCCATCTGTCTTCTTTGGCTCAACATAATGTTTCTAAAATTGATGTTGCTAGACATATCGGTGCATCATTCTTTTTGTATTGATGAATCATTACCCATTATATGAATATTAGATGGTTTGTAAATTCAATCAATGGTTTGATCTACGGGTTGAGGGACATTTGATTTCTTTTTGTTGTTGTTGCTTTTTTTTTTTTTTTCTCCTCCAGTGTCAAGCTGTTATGAGTAAAGCTGTTATAGGAATTCCTTTACAAGTCTTTTTGTGGACATATATATTTATTTCCCTTGCATTATGTATCTAAAAAAGAAATGGCTGAGTAACTGTAGAAGTATATTTACTTTCACCAAAAACTGCCAAAGAACTTTAACAAAATGGTTGGACAATTTTACACTCCCACCAACAGTTTATGAGGATTCTGGTTGCTCTACCCTTTCGCCAATTTTAAATTTTATCCATTTGGATGCTGCGAAGTTGTAAGTTGTATGCTCATGATGATTAATGATATTATGAATCTTTTCATGGATTCGATAGTGGTTAACTTTTTTGGTGAATTGATTATTTAACTCAATTTATCAAGCAAACAAAAGGGCAAACCACAGATGGGAAAGAGTCTTAGAAATACATATAATACGCATAGCAATTCCTCTTTTATACAGAATACATAAATAATACCTACAAATCAATAAGAAAAACATACGTCCCATCAATAAATGGGCAATGGAAATGAACAGAAACTTTTCAAAATAAGACAGAATAATGACCAGCAAACATACAAAAAAATGCTCAACATGTCTAATCATTAGAGAAATGCAAATCAAAACCACAATGAGATATCACCTAACCCCAGTGAGATTGGCCTCTACCAAAAAATCCCAAAACAACAAATGCTGGCGAGGATGTGAAGAGACAGGAACACTCTTACACTACTGGTGAGACTGCAAATTAGTCCAACCTCTGTGGAAAAGAATCTGGAGATACCTCAAAGAACTAAAAATAGAAATACCATTCGACCCAGCAATAGCACTATTAGGCATCTACCCAAAAGAGCATAAGACATTCTATAATAAAGACATCTGCACCCGAATGTTTATGGCAGCACAGTTCACTATTGCAAGGACGTGGAAAGAACCCGTCAATCCATGAGTGGGTTATTAAAATTTGATATATGTAAACAATAAAATATTTCTCAATTACAAGAAAGAGGTGCAAGCTAGCACCTCTTATATTTTCCCAGATTGAGCTTGAGCCCATTATCTGAAGTGAGGTGACACAAGATCGGAAGAATGGGCTCCACATGTACTCGCCACCAAATTGGTACTGACTGATCAACACTATGGTGCTCATAGGGTAGTAATATTCTCCAGGGATTAGGGGGGCTGTTGGAGGGTGAACTCACAACTAAAGGACACAGTGGGAATTGCAGAGGGGAAAGGCATGCCTCTACCTCTCGCTAGGGAGAGGCAAAGACATAAAATGTAATCAAAATGTTTGTACCCTCATAACACCCTGAAATTAAAAAAAAAAAACAAACAAAATTATGTTGAATAAAACAAGCAAAGCTCAGAAAGAAAAAGAAAGAAAAAAGATAAACAACACAATTTCTAAAATACGTATGTTCTAGTCCTCTCAAACGTACTTTTAGATAAGCCTTCACGTGGAAACTGTTATTTAGGGATCAAAAGTTTAGATGAAAAGTGGAAAGATGCTTGTCTTGTGAGGTGATGCCCCTGGTTGAGTATTCTTGAGTGTCTACAATCATGCTAAACAACTCTAATCTCACACACCGCTGTTCGCCTATTTGCATTTTATACTTGGTGCTGAGTGTAAACCCGTTCAGCAAGGTTTATAAACACCAGCAGGCACTTTTATCGGTTTTCTACTACAGTCAATGTACCATGGCTGGCTTTCTCCAGCATCATTGCAAAGACGACTCCTACCTCATAAAGCATTTTCATCCGCGCGGAGTTTCAAATACCTTCATCAAGTTTGTGTCTGCTCATGTCGTACCTTCCTTGAAAATTGTGAAAAAATTTATGCCAACACAGACATCATTTCTAGAGACCAAATAATGGATTGACATGCCATTTTGATTCTGCAAAAAAAAGAAATATCTTGCTCAAAAAGATTTGAGAGATGGAAGAGAACAGGCGGTATCAATAATTCACATGTTTTGCAGACAACTGGAAATTGGCATTCAGTGAAATTCTCGGCTCTTTTACAGTGGGATTTTTTTTTAGCCCCTGAAGCCTGGTCTGAGCAATATTCTATGTTTTTTTTTCCTCATTTCAGCAGCTTTTTAAATAATTGTGCCAATGCATGTGTCATTTGCCCCCAAAGACACAAAATGCACACATACAAATAGGTACGCAAACTAAACCTGAGTCTTAGAAACAATTTATATATTATTTAAAGTAGCCTTGTGTATTTAGCACAAATCTTTTCTAAAACCTATTCCTGGAGTTTAGTCTTTTTAGTGAGATTAAAATTTAGAGGGAGTCGTTATATGCTAATTCCTATGCAAATAAAATAGTCAATTCTTTTTAGAGTTAATTTTAATCTGTTTTACCTAATAGTTTCATCATGTATTGTTTGTCGGAAGAACCAGTGATGAATGGTAAGACTATGGCACTTTTTAATGGATGATAAACTTTTAATTGAAGAATTATAATAATGAAGCTCAGGATTCATGATATTAGATTAATCCAAAGCTCATGTTATAAATACAAAGGCATTTTTCTAAATAATGAATTCATTTTCAAGGGTTTTTTTTTTTTTTTTTGTTTAATTTTATGAAACAATGTTGATTACTTGAGATTTTAATTAAAAGAGCCGCTTTGATTTTTCTTCATGGGAAATTCAAATGG
>VSMD01125926.1:0-56899 GCA_008750895.1 Mirza zaza | reverse complement strand
GAGGTGGGCGGATCCTTTGAGCTCAGGAGTTCGAGACCAGCCTGAGCAAGAGCGAGACCCCATCTCTACTATAAAAATAGAAAGAAATTAATTGGCCAACTAATATACATAGAAAAAAAAATTAGCCGGGCATGGTGGCACATGCCTGTAGTCCCAGCTACTTGGGAGGCTGAGGCAGCAGGATGGCTTGAGCCCAGGAGTTTGAGGTTGCTGTGAGCTAGGCTGACGCCACGGCACTCACTCTAGACTGGGCAATAAAGTGAGACTCTGTCTCAAAAAAAAAAAAAAAAAAGAAGATTTCTGCCCAATCAATAGCTGATCACCCAAGCTAACCTGAGTAGAAATTTCAGTGGCCACATACAACAAAAAATACAGACTTTACAGAATTATAGCGTAACAATAATAACAAAAAGCAGCCAAGCACAGTGGCTCACGCCTGTAATCCTAGCACTCTGGGAGGCTAACGTGGGAGGATCGTTTGAGCTCAGGAGTTCAAGACCAGCCTGAGCAAGAGCGAGACCCCATCTCTACTTAAAAAATATAAAGAAATTAGCTGGACAACTAGAAATATATAGATAAATTAGCCAGGTACAGTGGTGCGTGCCTGTAGTCCCAGCTACCCAGGAGGCTGAGGCAGGAGGATTGCTAGAGTCCAGGAGTTTGAGGTTGCTGTGAGCTAGGCTGATGCCACAGCACTGTAGCTGGGGCAACAGAGTGAGACTCCGTCTAAACAACAAAATAATAATAATAATAATAATAACAACAACAACAAAAAGCAAAGACAACAAACTCTAGGAAGAAGGGAAAATCTGATTCCATAAGTTGTCATGGTACTTAGAATGCCCAGTTTTAAACCAAAAAAATGTTAAGGCATGCAAAGAAACAAGAAAGTATGGCTCACACACAGGATAACAGCAGCCGAGAGAAACTGTCTCTGAGGAAGCACAAACACTGGACTTACTAGACAAAGCCTTTAAATCAGCTCTTTTGAATATATTTTAAAAACCAAAAGAAACCATGTCTAAACAACTAAAGGAAAGTATAAAAATGATGTCTTATCTAATAGAAAATATCAATATAGAGATAGCTATTATATAAAGGGACCCACTGGAAATTCTAAAAATGAAAAACACAATAGCTGAAATGAAAATTTCACTAAAGAGTTTTAAAAGCAGATTTGAACAGGTAGAATTAAAAAATAAAGCAAATTTTAAGATAGGTCAATTGAGATTATTCAGACTAAGGAAAGAATAATAATTAAGAAAAATTAATAGAACCTCAGAGACCTGTAAGACGCCATCAAGCGTACCAACATATACACAATGGGAGTCTCAGAAGGAGAAGAGAGAGAGAAGGAGACAGAAAGAATATTTGAAGAAATAATGGACAAAAATTTCCAAAATTTGATGAAAAACATTAATCTACACATCTAAGAAGCTCAATGAACTTCAAATAGGATAAACTCAAATATCTATGACACATCATAATTAAATGGTCCAAAGCCAAAGATAAAATCTTTTTAAAAATTTTTCCCCACTATTTTTTATTTGTATATATCCATGGCAAAGAGAGAATCTTGAGAGCATCAAGAGAGAAGTTACTCATCCCATATGAGGGATCCTCAGTAAGATTAACAGTGACTTCTTATCAGAAACTATGGAAGCCAAAGTAGTGGGATGACATATTCAAAACACTAAAAGACAAAGATTATCAAGTAAAAAAAATCTATACTCAGAAAAACTATCATTCAGAAATGAAGGAAAAATTAAAGACTTTCCATATAAACAAAAACTGAGAGAATTTGTTGCTAACAGACCTGCTCTACAAAAAATACTAAAAGAATCAATCCTTCAGGCTAATATAAAAGAACACTAGGCAACAACCTGAATAAACATGAAGAAGTAAAGAGTACCAATAAAGGCAACTACACAGGTAAATATCAGAAGCAGTGTACAAGTATTTTTAGTTTGTAACTTTTTCTCCTATTTGTTTTAAAAGACAACTTCATAAAGCAATAATTATAAAAGTATATTGATTGGCATACAATAAGATTGTATTGATGGGCATACGATATAGAGTGATCTAATCTGTACAATAAAAACAGAACATAATAGGAGGAAGGAAGTAGAGTTATATTTTTAACACGTTTTTGTATACTACTGAAACTAAGTGGCTATTAATCTAAACCATATTGTTATAAACTAAGTTGTTCATTATAATCCCTAGGGTGATCACTAAGAAAATAATTTCAAAAATATAATAAATGAGATAAAAAGGGAGTTAAAAAGAAATACCTACTTAAAAAAATAAGGCAATGGTGGAGGAATAGAGGAACACAAAAGACCTGAGATATATATTAATAGAAAACAAATGGCAAATGACAAATATAAATTCTACTTTTTCAGTAATTAGAGTAAATATAAATGGATTAAACATTCTAAGCAAGGGGCAGATCTACTGGCAGAATGGATTTTAAGATGTTATCCAACTATGTGCTGTCTACAGAAACACACTTTAGATTCGAAGGCACAAATATGTTGACAGTAAAAGGATGAGGGAAAATACCATGAAAATAGTAACCAAAAGAAAGCTGCTTCTCCACTCCCACTGCTCCACTTGACCAGCCTAAATAAATAAATAACAATAATAAAAAAGAAAGCTGAAGTGGCTATACTATGATCAGATGAAATAGACTATAAGACAAAAATATTTTACTAGAGGGGAAAAAAAGGACATTTTATAATGATAAGAGGATAAATCTATATAATAATTATAGGCTGAGTATCCCTTATCTGAAATGCTTGGGACTAGAAGTATTTCAAATTTTGGAATTTGGGGGATTTTTGCAAATACATAATGAAATATTTTGGGGATGAGACCCAAGTCAAAACACAAAATTCATTTATGTTTCATAAAACCTTATACACATAGCCTGAAGGTAATTTTATATAATGCTTTTAATAATATTGTGCATGCAACAAAGTTTGTGTGCAGGTACACCAAACCATCAGAAAGCACATGAGGTCAGGTATAAAATTTTCAACTTGTGGCATCTTCTTAGCACTCAAAAAGTTTTAGATTTTGGAGCATTTCAGATTTTGGATTTTTGGATTATGTATGCTTAACCTGTATAAACAAATATGAACCTAACAACACAGTCCCAAAATACATGAAACAAAAACTGATAGAACTGAAGGATGAAATATACAATTCAATGAAATAGTTGGAGACTTCACTAACTCACTTTCAATAATGGATGGAATAACTAGACAGAAAATCAACAAGAAAATAGAAGATTTGAAGAACACTATAAATAAACAACTAGACCTAACATTTATAGAACAGCATAATACACGTTCTTTTTAGGTGCACACAAAACATTCTCAAGGATAAACCATATGTTAGGCCATAGTGACAAATATGTTATCCAACATGTTTGCTCGTTGACAAAGTATCACATACACCCTATAAATATGTACAAATATTATGTATCAATTAAAAAATTAAAAAGGAGTCATCAAAAGGATATTAGAAAATACTTTCAGATGAACAAAAATGAAAACACAACATACTAAACTTATGTGATGCAGCTAAAGCAGTGCTTAGAGGGCAATTTATAGCTGTAAACACCTATATTAACACCTATATTAACAAACTAAGAAAGATTTCTAATCAATAACCTAAACTTTTCCTTAAGAAACTAGAAAAATAAGAGCAAACTAAACCCGAAGCAAGAAAAAGAAACAGTAAACATTAGAACAGAAATAAATGAAATAGAGAATAGAAAATAAAAAAGAAAAATCAATAAAACCAAAAATTGGTTCTTTGTAAAGATCAACAAAATTGATAAACCTTTAGCTAAGTTTACAAAGGGAAAAAAAAGAGAGAGAAGATTCAAATTACTAAAATCAGAAATGAAAGGAGTAACGTTACTATCAACCACAGAAACAAGGTCTATCATGGATTACTATGAACAATTCTATGCTCATATAATTGGATAACCTAGAATAAAATGGATAATCTAGATAAAAATGGAAAAATTCCTAGGAAGACATAAGCTAGCAAAACTAATTCAAGAAGAAATTAAAAATCTGAATAGCCCTATAACAAGTAAAGCAATTGAATCGATAGTCAAAAAACTTCTCACAAAGCAAAGCCCAGGACCAGATATCTTGGAGCTAGAGCTGATGAGATTTGCTGATGCAAAGAGTGTTCATCTCCCAGCAAGAGCTTTTCCCTCTGTGCCTTTTAGAGGCTTTCATTCTTCCCTCATCCATTTGTAGAGAGAGCAAATAAGAGTATTTTTAGAAAGTCTTTAAGAATAAAAGCTGAAGAGATGAGATGAAAGTTCCCCCATCACCCGGACTTTCAAAACTCAAGCACAGCACATCCTTAGAAACAACTGCACAGAAATGTACATGGTAGCTTTATATGATACATAATAACCCCAAACTGGAAACAGCCCAAATATCCATCAGCACTGAATGGATAAATAAACTGTGTGTGTTCCTACAGTGGAATACTAGACAACAATGAACAAAAAGCAATCTATTGCTACTGTCAACAATATGGATGCACCTCTAAAACATTATGTCGTGCAAATAAACCCAGACACAATAAGAGTACATAGTCATGACTCCTCTTAGAAGTTCAACCACAGGCACAATTAATTAATTTATAGTGGTAGAAATCCAAACAGTGGTTACCTAGGGGTGGGAGGCAGAGATTGGCTGGAAAGGGGCACAAGGGAACTTTCTGGGAATCTGGAGATGTTCTGTATCCCGATCTGGGTGGCAAACAAATGTATGCAGTTTTCAAAATGCCACTGATCACCAGTGATAAGTCCTGGGGCCATTACATGCCTCTGACAGGATGCAGTGAGAGGGGCACTCACCCATGTGAGAGTCATTCCCCCAATCCCATGAGCCTGGTCTAATCATGAGCAAAACAACACTGAAAACCAAATTGAAGGACCTTCTGCAAAATATTTGACCAATACTCCTCAAAACTGTCAAGGTCATGAAAAACAAGGAAAGACTGTGAAATTGTCACAGACGGAGGAGACCAGGAAGGCCTGACAACGAAACGCAACGTGGGATCCAGGAGGAAGATATGAACGGAAAAGCTGGGGGAAGTCTGGAGTTTTGTTCACAGTCAGGTACCAATGTCAGTTTCTTAGTTTTGACAGCTGTCTTCTGACAATGCAAGGTATAGGGTATATGGAAATTCTATGCCACTTTTGCAATCTTTTTGTAAATATAAAACTATCCCTGAATTTAAAAATCTGTTTTTTTTAAAAAGTCATCAAGCTGAATTCTTAGACCTGTGCATTTTATTCTATGTAAATGATCTCGCAATAAAATATCGGTGAGGGCAGTGGCCAGAGCACATAGAGTGCTCCCCCAGCATCTGGGAGCCCAGCCAACAACCAGGAGACACAGCACTGTGCTCGCCCCAGGCCTGGCTCTCACTTCCCTTTCATTTCCCCGTCATGGGGCAGTCATGCAACCGCTGCCACCGATCCCATGTCATTCTCTCAAAGGGATCTGAACTCCCTTTTCAAAAATCCTATTTCTCTCTTGAATGGTAGCATTGGAAATTCCAACGTCCCGCAGTCTACACAGGACCCCAGTTTCCAGGCAGCCCCAGGAGTCAGCCCTGAGCCAGGTGTGTGCTGGAAAGAAGGTGACCAGCTCGGGCGAGAAGGCAGGTCAGGCCAAGGCTGCGTGGCACAGCCTGGGTTAAAGGCTTGGGCTCCAGAATCACCTCGCCTGGCTGGAATCCCAGCTCTGCATGACCATGGGCATATCAATTAACTAGAACCTCAGACCCTACACCTGTGAAATGGGAATACTGATACCTGCCTCAGGGGCCATGAAGTGCAAGGACACACCTCATCACTTACATCCTGGAGGTCACATCCCCTCCCCTCTCTGGCATCGGCTCTCAGCTCAGTACCCTCCGCTGCCCCACCACTGCCTCCAGCCTGGCCTCCTGCTTCCCCGGAAAACACCTGCTAAGCATCTGCACCGCACACCCCAAACCACGACTCGGTGACGTGGCCGGAGTCTGGCCTCTGCTTACCCCTTGGGTCTCACCCCTGCCCGTCCTCTAACACTCTCCCCCATCCAAGGCCTCTCCCTTTCCCACCCTCACTCCTTCGGTGGCTAACTCCCACACCCCCTTCAGATCACCCAGGAGTGTCACTTCCTCCAGGAAGCCTTCCCTGACTGCCCGCTCTGCTCCCGACTCCCCCATCTTCCCCAGCAGCAGGGAGCTCTGTCTTTTCCCTGTGTTCAGGTCCCAGCACAGGACTGGCGCCTGCAAGCACTTAGTGAGTGTTTGCTGAATGAATGGATGGATGAGTGAGCGAATGAGTGAATGACTATAATTCTGCCTGGAGGAGTTAGGGAAGTGACATTTCATTAAGTCTTAAAGGAGGAGTGGAACTTGACCAGGGCAAGAGTTGGGGCGGTTTGCACTGTTGAGGGGAAGTCTAGGGTTGTGGCTGAGCCTGACGTGTCCTGTGGCCCAAAGCGGAGGTGCAGCAGGCGAGGCTAAGATTTTAGGGCTTGATCCTATAAGCCTTGTGCTGCCATCCAAACCGCCCAGGCGCCCACCTTGTGGACTCTGCTCCAGCCAGTCTGGGCCCCCAAGATTCTGATAAGCAGCCAAGGTCAGGGGTCCTGCCTGTGTCCCAAGAAGAAAGCCAGCACCAAGGGGCCGTGAAGCAGGGCAGGAGCGCGATCTTCAGCTCCAACGCTGTGCAGGGGGGCAGGCCAGGTCAGCGAGGAGGGCCATCGGGCCGTCTTGCCGAGGATGGCAGAAAGGGGGCAATCACGGGGCATTCGGGCTCGCGTTGGATGCGGGGCGCCAGGGAAACGGTGCAGAGGCTGAGGGATGAGGATGGTGAGCTGCGGTCGTACCACGGCTGGAGTAGGCAGAAAACCGAAGAGAAGCAGGGGTGCGTGAGCTGCGTGTGCACACTGCACCACCCACCCCTGCCAGCACACATGAGCGCGCGCAGCCCTTCCTCTCTGAAGCCGGCTGACACTCCCTGGGGACCGCAGACACACACCCAGCACACGGAGTCTGGTGGAGATCTCCAGGCTTGTGAAACAGCGCGTGCACACACGTTGGCAAGGCGAGGCCGGCACGGCTCCAATTTCCACCGTATCAGCTTCCGCGCAACAAGACAAGCAGTGGCTTCTAGAAAAAGCTTCAGGCTCCAACGGTTTTGCCTTTTCTCAGAAGCAATTGCTACTTTCATAAACACTGGGTGGGGGTGGGGGTGGGGGTGGGGGCAAGACAGCACAGACAGACAGTGGCTAAGCTGTTGCTTGTCACAGGCAAGGCCTGATACAGACAGGAGCGAAAAAGGCAGTTTGTACCATCTTCAAATATCACAGTGTTGTGACTTCTAACAGCATCCACTGTATCTTGTTTCATTACAGCTGCCAAAAGGGGAAAAAAAAAAATTGAATTACCATGCTAATGTCTTCTCTTTTGGTGAAATCTGTGATTCAGGTACGTGGATAAAAATACATCGTTAGTTGCTTTTAAACTTGTCTCTAATGATGAAAAAACATTGCGGGGCATGAGGGGGAGACATAACTAAACCCAGCCGGCTGGCAGCTTTGGGGAGCCTCTCGGAAACCGTGATGTGACAGTGCAGTTTCTTTTCCCCTCTGAAATGACAGTTAATTCCAGACCAGGAAGGCTGTCAAAAATGCTTAGTTCTGCTCCACTTGAGTTAATTACCGGCCCCGGGGCAGGCTGCCCTCCTCTCCTCCGCTAATGGGGCTGGACTCCAGGTAAAAAAATCCATTTGCAAGAATGTTTTCCTTGCTCCAGATCTAATTTATTGAATATCAAATATTTATGCCAATGCAATTAAAGTGACAACATTGCTCTCCCTTCTCCCTGGCCCCCCTGGTCCTAGACAAGCCCAGGCTGGCTGATGGGATGCTTTATCCAGTCAACACAGGGGGAAAGTTTTACTCGAGCTTCTAAAGCAAGAGCTTTGAAACCTCTTTAACCCACAGAGTCACCTGGGATTCTTTTATCTTCTTCTCCTTTGCAGGCAGCCACGTGACCGCTCATGGAGCCCCGGCAAGACGCTGCAGCGGGAGGCTCCACCGTGGTTTCAATCAAACCAACCCTCGCTGCAGCCCCCTGGGTGCCGGGCACCAGACTAGGCCCCGTGGGTGAGCGAGGCCAGTAGGTTCAGTCCGTACCCCCGATTATCTCCCAGCCTGGCAGCAGAGACAACTCGGGGCATGCATTGACAGTGCAGATAAGCTGGGATGGTTCCAGAAATAGGTCCTTGTGGATCTTGGATTTGGGATCTCCAAAGCTTGAAAGCCACTCAAGGCGCCCTCCCACCCAACCAAACCTAACGACAGAAAGTTCCAGATTCAGCCAAGTGTATTCCGTTTTTCCTAAAACCCTAGTCATATCCAGCCAGAGGCCCTCAGAGACCCTGGAGCTCTGGGCCATTGCACCTTGAACAGTGCCCAGCACCCACGAGGCTCTCGTACCACGAGACACAGGATTTGACATCTGTCTCAGGGGGTGACCATGAGCCAATGAACAATCTAACAGGCACCCT
This sequence comes from Mirza zaza, assembly GCA_008750895.1. Classification (NCBI taxonomy): domain Eukaryota; kingdom Metazoa; phylum Chordata; class Mammalia; order Primates; family Cheirogaleidae; genus Mirza; species Mirza zaza. The sequence continues at coordinate 48,288 of VSMD01125926.1, read as the reverse complement.
CCCCTGGCAGACCCTGGAAATGTGAAAAGGTAATGCAGCGGCCTGGAGGGGACTTTGGTTTGGTTTTTTTTGTTTTTTCCCTTTTCTTCCCTAAAGCCAGGGAGCTCAGCAAAGCCGAGGCCAGGAGGAGCACAGTGTCAAATGCAGTGGCATCGTGAGCTGCGTGTGACTGCGCTCACCTCTCCCTTCCTGCAATGCAACTGAGGCCTTTCCTGGGGTCCGAACTGGGTCGCGAAGAGGAAACAGCCATCACAAGGTGGGTCACGTGGACAAAGACTTAGCGGAGGGAACTCAGGACACTGTGTTCACAGAACTTAAAGTAGACAGATTTTTATTGGGGCTTAAATTGCAAGGAAGTGAGCCCTGGGAATACAAGCATCAAATGAGGTAATCTAAGCATGTTAGAAAATGTCGAGTCCCAGGTAAATGTGAATTACTACCCATAGCACGGAGGCGTTGGGAAGCGGAATGATACGTTACATGCACACGTGTGTTACCACCATTGTAATTTTTACAAGATATTTTGGAATAAGAGGGATTAAGCTTCAACCATGAGAAAGACCAAAATATATATACCTATCTGTCGACTTCTTTTGACACTACCACTTTAGAACTGTTTATAAATTGAGAATTTTGATAAATTCCCTCTGTGTTCTCTTTTTCAGATGAATACACTATACCCAACTTTAACAGTGACTGTTTAGACATTCTTGGTTTCCTGTCAATTTGACTACCGTGCTTCAATACAGCTAACTTGCAGTATTTAAATAGTAAATATATGCACTACAGTTGACCCTTGAACACGGGTTTGAGCTATTAATACATGGGTCCACTTATATGCAGATTTTCTTTGCCACCCCTAAGACAGCAAGACCAACCCCTCCTCTTCCTCCACAGCACTGGGGACTGAGACCTTTATAATGATCCACTTGCCCTTAAAGAACAGTAAATACATTTCTCTTCCTTATAATTTTCTTTTTTCTTTTCTCTTTTTTTTTTTTTTTTTGGAGAGATAGAGTCTCACTCTGTTGCTCAGGCTGGGAGGACACAGTGGCGTGATCATAGCTCACCACAACCTCCAATCCTGGGTTCAGGCAATCCTTCCACCTCAGCCTCCTGAGTGGTGAAAATTACAGCTGCATGCCTCCATGCCCAGCTAATTTTTTGAATTTTTGTAGAGATGAGGTCTCACTATGTTGCCCAGGCTGGTCTCAAACTCCTGGTCTCAATTGATCCTCCCGCCTCAGTCTCCCAGAGTGCTGGGATTACAGGAGAGAGCCACTGTGCTTGCTGGCCTCTTCCTTATATTATTAATTTTACTAATAACATTTTCTTTTCTCTAGCTGACTTCATTGCAAGAGTACAGTATACATAATACATATAACATACAAAATATGTGTTAATTGAAAAAAACAAAAAAACACAAAATATGTGTTAATTGACTGTTTACGTTATCGGTAAGGCCTCCAACCAATTAGTAAAGTTTTGGGAGAGTCACAAGTTGTACATGGATTTTTGATTGTTGGGGGTCAGTTCCCCTAATCACCCCTCATCATTCAAGGGTCAACTGTAAAATTTGGTTCCATTCCGGGAAAATAATGCAAATCATCCAAAGTAAGAAAAAAAGAAAAGAAAAAAATTTCATTCATCCATGTAAACAGTTTCCAGTCAGCCAAAGAAAGGGACCCATTAGCCACGTCCGTGCTTGACTTCCACAGAGACCCCTTGTCGCCTGCTCAAGTCTTTCTTCCTAACAGGACTGTGGTTTCACTCGGGGGAGCAAAGTGCCCAGTTGAAATGCTGTGTTTCCCAGTTCCTGGTCTAGAGGGGTGGCCACATGGCACATCCTGGAATATGTAAGAAACGACCGGGTAGACTTCAGAGAAATGTCATTAAGGGCAGGGCTGGCCCATGTTCTTTCTTGCTCTTTGTTTTTCACGCTTTCCTCACCTTCCTCCTTCAACCATCCTGTGACCTTGAGGTGACCATAAGGGACAGGCCAAGAGAATCAGAGATCTCCATTTAAATCCCAGCTCTGCCGCCTGGAAACTCTATCAACCTGGGCAGTTCATTTAGCCTCTCTAAGCCTCACTCTTGTCTACAGAATGGGAGTCCTGATGTCACACCCGTGCTAAGAGTAATTGAAATGCTTCGTCACACATAGGTTACAGGGTTTTGTAAATTGTATAGCTCCAAAACCAAATGCTAGATTGTTTGTTTGTTGGCCCCTCCTCCTTATTTTGTAAGTGACAAGTTTTCTTCCCCATCCAACTCTAAATACTTTAAAACTTAGAATGCTGTGTCTCTACATGACATTCTTTCATTATAGAAATGCCTATTTGACAGGACACCAATCCACTCTGTTGTCAGAGGCAGCCAGAGGTCCTTTTGTATGCAGTCTGGCCACATGCAAGTCACAAGTCAACTTGTATCCTCCAACTGTGGCAACAATTATCTTCTAAGTAAATCAGAAATTTCAGATGCATACTCCATAAAAAGAAAATCTCTTTTCAAAGGTATGGGTCTATTTTATTGAACATTTGATGAGTACCATCAATTTAGAATTCCATATCTTTCAATTCTAGGAATTTTTTCTTAAATCATTTCTTTGATGATGTTTTCTCTTTCATTTTCAGTGTACTCTCATTCTTAAACTCCATGTATTTTATTTATTTATTTATTTAGGCAAGGTCTTATTCTGTAGCCCAGGCTAGATAGAGTACAGTGGTGTCATCATAGCTAACTGCAGCCTCAAGCCCCTAGGTTCAAGTGATCCTCCTGCCTCAGCCTCCCAAGTAGCTGGGACTACAGGCACACGCCACCATGCCTGGCTAATTTTTTTTATCTTTGGTAGAGAGAGGGTCTCGTTCTCTCTCAGGCTGGTTCTGAACTCCTGACCTCAAGCGATCCTTCCACCTCAGCCTCCCAGAGTGCTAGGATTATGGGCATGAGCCACTGTGCCCATCCCCAAACTCCTATTATTTAGATGTTGGACCTCTCAGTCTGTTTCTCTAATTTTCTTATCTTTTAGTCTACAATTTTTCATCTCTTTGTATATCTCACTCTGTCTCTGAGACGTTGTCTCAACTTTATCGTCCAATCTTCTGTTGAAGTTTTTATTTTTAAGCATTTTTGTTTTTAATTTCCTTGAGTTTCTTCTTTTTATTATTTTCTGAATTCTGTGCATTCTTTTTGTTAGCATTCCATATGTGTTTCATGAATGCCATATCTTTCTATCTTGTATTGTTTCTCTGAGAATGTTACTGATTTTAAGATTTCCTCTCCCTGCATAGTTGCTTTTGTTTCTTGACTTGTCTGTTTGGGTTTCTGTCCTTCATGGTAGAGGCTTTTCTTGAATGTCAAGTGATCCCTGGTTTTCTGCTCATATTTGACACTGAGGCACTAAAAAACTGATTGGGGGCTGGGCAAGGTGGCTCACGCCTGTAATCCTAGCACTCTGGGATGCCAAGGCGGGAGGATCGCTCAAGGTCAGGAGTTCAAACCAGCCTGAGCAAGAGTGAGACTCTGTCTCTACTAAAAATAGAAAGAAATTAATTGGCCAACTAAAAATACATAGAAAAAATTAGCCAGGCATGGTGGTTCATGCCTGTAGTCCCAGCTACTCGGGAGGCTGAGGCAGAAGGATTGCTTGAGCCCAAGAGTTTGAGGTTGCTGTGAGCTAAGCTTACACCACGGTACTCTAGTCCGGGTAACAGAGCAAGACTCTATCTCAAAAAAAAAAAAAAAATGATTGGGAACTTCTGAACTTGAGAAACTCTGTGACACATACAAGGAGATCTGTGCGGCTGTTTTGTTGGGAAGACTCCAATGCCACTATCTTTAGGGCTCTACTCTTGGGCTGTTTATATACTCCAGTGAATCTTCCCATCTCTTGCCTGCTTACCAGCACCCTAGGAAGTGAGTGGGATCTTAACACTGAGAATAAATAAATCTCAATCATGTCATTTGTGTGCCAAAATTCCTAAATGATTCCTCACCGTCTCCAACTTAGAGTCTACACAAGCAGAGCGGTTAAGTTTTGCTCAGTCCAGCCGGGTTTTCCCAAACTCTCCACTAGCTCCCTTCCTACACACATTCCAGCTGGGCCCATTTGCTCATGAGGTCCATGAGGTTCCTCTGTCTCAGCCACACATCATCATCATCGTCGTCATGATCATTGGTACTCTTCCCCTCATGGGTCTCCCTGATGTCTCTCAGCAGTATCAATCTTTCTGCCTCTCTCAGGCAGGGTAGCCGAGCTCCCCTAAGCTTTTATGCCTACACCTGTCACTGCTGTGTATCAGGCAAAGGATGCTAAAGTTACAGGAACCGTCCTGCCTACAAGGCAGTGAGGAATTATAAATGACAAATACTTCTTTCCTATCACACAAAACAAACAACCCAATCACTTAGATATTTTAAAGTGCTCTCCTGGATAACATTCAAGCTAAAGAGAAAAACTTAAAACTGTAAAGAGACTGTTTAAAAACAACAAAAAATAGAAAATCATATAGGAAGTTTTATGGGATGAGGCAAAGCTGCTTCATAGGCAAATTCATAACCTTAAGTGCCTTAATAGTTAATCAGAAAAGAATTAAAATAAGTAAATTAAACTTTCATTTAAATAATTTAGTTTTTCTAAATGATCAAAATAACCAAGAAAATAAGCTAGAAAGTGTAGTTAAAAGCAAACATTATTGATTAATAATCTTAATAGTCAGAAAAAGAGTAGAATTAATAAATAGATTTTAGAATTGGTTCATTAAATAGCCTTGCTTCCACCATTAGAGAAAACATAAATAAATGTTTTAAATGCAAAAAGGGAAACTACTGATTTTAAAACTTTAAGAGGACTCTACATATAATGATATGCTTATAATTTCTCGGAAAATGCAACACACAAAAATTGCCTCAAGAAAAATTAAACTACCTCAATAGACCAATAATAAAGGGAAAAAATTTTATTTGTATGCTTGTCCTGTCCTGATAAAATAAAGGAAAAATTTAAAGAAAGTTAACATATTGTCTCCTAAAAAGGCTTGTAGCCTCAGGTGATTTCACAGGTGAGTTACTTCAACCTTTCACAGAACAAATAATTTTCATGTAACATAAACCCTTTTAGTGCAGGAAAAAAAAGATGTAAATCTTATCAGTTCATTTTACAAAGCTAGCAAAAGTTTTGACATAATGTTTCAAATTAATCTCAAAAACATTATGTTGCTGGGCATGGTGGTGCATGCCTACAGTCCCAACTACTCCGGAGGCTGAGGCAGGAGGATCACTTGGGCCCAGGAGTTTGAGGCTGCAGTGAGCTATGATTGTGCCTGTGAATAGCTACTGCACCCCAGCCTGGGGAACATAATGAGACCCTGTCTCTTAAGTATAAAAATAAATAAAAATAAAAATATGTTGAATGAAAGAATCCAGACACAGAGAAGTACAAATTATATGATCTCATTTATATTAAGTGCAAGAATAGACAAACTAATCTTTTTGTCATAGAAATCAGACAAGTGGTTGCTGGGGTGGGGCGGGGCATTAGCCATTAATAGAAGGGCCACAGGGAATTTTCTGGAGCCACGAAAATGTGCCATATCTTGATCTGGCTGATGGTTACTGGGGTGTGTATATTTGTCAAAATTCATTAAGCTGTAGACTTGTGCATTTTACTGTATGTAAACTGTATCTCAATAATTTTCTGCTAGGAAAGAGAAGACCTTGTAACTGTGACTTAAAAGACAGCTAATAAAAAAAAAACCAGGCCAATCACACTTAATATGTTGTATCTGCAAAAAATACTTTTAAAACAATGCAGGCAAATGTAATCTCGCAACAGATTAGGAGAACAATACATCAAAAAACGGCAAGGTTGTTTCAATATTAGAAGTCTATTACTACAATCATTTGAAGAAGAAAAAACATATCATAATAACATTGAAATTAGTCTATAAAATGCATTCAAATAAACTCGAATACAAAAGTAATGCCTCAACATGATAAATAACATGTATCTCAAACCGAAAGCCCAAATCATTCTTAACAGTGCAGCTCAGGTAGATACCTCGTTAATGTCAGTAATGAACAAGGAGAGCCATTGCTATTGTTTTGAAATTTCCAAGCAATGTGAAAAGACCAGGTATAGATATGAATCATAACTAGAGAAGAGAAAGCAGCAAAAGAATTATTTTAAGTCCGTGATAATATTGTCTTTCTAGCGAACACAGAGGGCCAACTGAAAAACAATATTATGACTGGCTAAACAATAAATACACAGAAACAAGTGGGGACGGTCACCAAAGCATCGTCATACTGAAGAACTGGAAATCACCTAAATGTCCAACAACGGGACAGCAGAGAAACAGAAGTATGCACATGCAGTAGAATACTATACGGCAGTTAAAATAAAGTGGCCTGTAGATTAAAAAATATGAAGTGAAAAATAAAATGCTGAACGATATCACAGCGTGGTACTTTAAACGTAATGTTTAGAAACACACTTCTCAATCACAACAAAGAAACAAAACAACTTGATTCAAAATTTGACAAAAGACTCGAATAGACATTTCTCCAAAGAAAATATACAAACGGCCAATAAGCACATGAAAAGATGCTGGACATCGTTGATCATTAGGGAAATGCAAATCAAAACACAGTGAGATACTCCCTCACGCCCATTAGCATGGTTACTATAAAGAAAGAAAAGATAAAGAAAAAACAAGTGTTGTTGAGGATGTAGGGAAATCAAGGCTTTCGTGCACTGGGGGTAGGAACGTAGACTGGCGGAGCCACTGTGAACGGTATGTGGTTCCTCAAAAACTTAAACATGGGGGGGAGGGGGGCATGGGCAATATACATAACCTTAACACTTGTACCCCCACAATAAAAAATTTAAAAAAATAAAAATAAATAAATAAAATGGGCCGGGCATGGTGGCTCACACCTGTAATCCTAGCTCTCTGGGAGGGAGAGGCGGGCAGATAGTTTGAGGTCAGGAGTTCGAAACCAGCCTGAGCAGGAGCGAGACCCCGTCTCTACTAAAAATAGAAAGAAATTAATTGGCCAACTAATATATATAGAAAAAATTAGCCGGGCATGGTGGTGCATGCCTGTAGTCCCAGCTACTCGGGAGGCTGAGGTGGGAGGATGGCTTGAGCCCAGGAGTTTAAGACAACCCTGGGCAATGTAAGGAGACCCTGTCTGTTAAAAAAAAAAAAAAATCATAGAAACAAAAATCCATAAAAAAAGAAAGTAGAATGGTGGTGTCCAGGGGCTGGGGGACTGGGAGTTAGTGTTTGGTGGGTATTGAGTTTCAGTTTTGCACGATGAAAAGAGTTCTGGAGATAGATGGCGGTGACGATCACACAAAAAAGTGAATGTACATGATCCCACTGAGTTATATACTTAAAAGTGGAGAAGATAGTAAGTTTTATGCTACGTGTATTTTACCACAATGAAAGGAACGAGGCTGGGAAGGACACAAAGGGGCTTTAGCTATGGTTGTGCCTTTTATTTTAAGGAATAAAAAGTCCTGGGGAAAAACACTCCCCACCTGACACACGGGCCTGCTATTCCAGAAATAATCCCCAATTCCCTCTGCGCCCTTCCACTCAATCCTCCACCCCCTGCCGTCAACCACGCCTCTGATTTTTGTCACCAGGAGTGGATCTCCCCAGTTCTTGACATCTATTTAAGTGGAATCGAGCATTTCCGTGGCCTTCCTTGGTCTCCGCCCAGGAGACTGGCCTCTGTTAGGGCACCGCGTGTCTCCAAGAGACCTTGAGCAGCCAAGGCCACGGGGAGCACCACACACCGCCGTGCCCTCAGGCTCCGTGCAGTCAGCAACGCAGCCTTTTAGGGGAGGCTGCTCTTCCCAGAGCTCAGCGCAGACACCCAGGGGACAGGGGACCAGACCCTCCCACGCCTAACATGTCTCCTCTGCTGCTGATCACAATCCTGCCACGCCAGTAGGACAACCCCACGAAAAAAGGACGATTCACAATAGAGACAGTCAGGGTTTCCTAACTGCAGCACTGTTGATATTTGGGGCTTGACCATTGTTTTGTGCAAGAGCTATCCCGGGCATCGTGGAAGCTTTAGCTGCATCCCTGGCCTCGACCCACTAGATGCCAGGAGCTGGTTTCCAGCTGTGACGACTAGTAATAAAAATACCTCCAGACACTGCCAAATGTCCCCTGAGAGACAAAATTGCTCCCATTGAAAACTGCCGGGATAGGCCGGGCGCGGTGGCTCACGCCTGTAATCCTAGCACTCTGGGAGGCCGAGGCGGGTGGATTGCTCGAGGCCAGGAGTTCGAAACTAGCCTGAGCAAGAGCAAGACCTCGTCTCTACTATAAATAGAAAGAAATTAATTGGCCAACTAATATACATAGAAAAAATTAGCCGGGCATGGTGGCACATGCCTGTAGTCCCAGCTACTCAGGAGACTGAGGCAGGAGGATTGCTTGAGCCCAGGAGTCTGAGGTTGCTGTGAGCGAGGTTGACGCCACGGCACTCACCCTAGCCTGGGCAACAGAGTGAGACTCTGTCTCAAAAAAAAAAAAAAAAGAAAAGAAAAGAAAACTGCGGGGATGGATGATAGATAGATAGATAGATAGATAGATAGATAATAGATAATTTTTCATCTAGGAATATAATCTTTAAGATATATGCAGAAGTATTTGAAGTAGCAATGAAACTTTGTAGAGGGCATAAAAGAAGACTTGCATTGTTAGAGAACACACCATCTTCCAGGGTGGGAAAACAATATTACAAATCTATTAATTCTGCTTAAAGTCAAGTAAAAGCTTAATAGAATTGCAATTAAAATTTGGCTTGAAACTCTCTGGAATTTAAAAATGTTAGTCTACAGTTTTAATGGAAAAATAAAGAAGGTGAATAATAAAGAAAAATTCCAAAAACATAAATAATGGATTTTATCTACCAGATATGAAATGGGTTGTAAAATTATAATAATTTAAACAATGTAGAAGAATAGACACAACTATGAAAAAATTAAAAAGCCTGGAAACAGGCCCAAGTCTACATAAGAATTTAGTATTGATTAAAGTAGCATTTAAATTAATGGGAAATTTGTGGGATGCTCAATAAATGATGTAGGAACAATTCATTAACAATCTGAGGCTGGAAAAAAATTCTGGGTTTCTCACCATACATCAAAATAAATTTTAAATGAGTCAAAGAGTTATTATTTTAATTAAACCATTAAAAAGTAGAATAAAATATAGAGTAATAGTTTTCTGATGTCAGAAGAATGGCTTTCCAAGCAAGAGAAGAAAAAACAAAAGGAAGGACTCAAAAAGGGAAAAACTGGCCAGGCGTGGTGGCTCACGCCTGAAATCCCAGCACTTTGGGACACCAAGACAGGAGGATCACTTGAGGCCAGGAATTTGAGACCAGCCTGGGCAACATAGCAAGACCCCATCTCTACCAAATTTTTTTCTTTTAAAAAGCCAGGTGTGGCGGTGCGCACCTGCAGTCCTGGCTACTCAGGAGGCAAGGCAGAGGCTCGCTTGAGCCTAGGAGTTTGAGGCTGCAGTGAGCTAAGATTGCCCCACTGTACTCTAGCCAGGGCAACAGAATCAGACCCCATCTCTAAAAAAATATTTTTTAAGGGAAAAACTGATACACTTGACTATATCAATATGCCAGCCTTCTATACAACAGGAAGCACCACAAACGAAATTAAAATTCAGAAAAATTATTTGTCATAAAACAAAAAACATAAGATCTAAAATTTCTTCCCCATCAAAATGAAGAGAACAACACCCATTTCCATTTTTTTCAATTTGTAATATTCCTTTGTATTAGAAATTATTTAATGTGCCGTAATGTGTGAGCATTAGTTAAAGGCTTTCCCCCATTTCCATGTTTTAAATGGACAAAGGACACGATCATGCAATCCACTGGAACTGATGTAGAAATGGGCAAAAAACATTAAGAGGTTAATCGCATTGGAAATCTAAATTACGCAAAGGAAAATATTGAAACGCCATTTTCCACCTATCAAGTCAGCATGGATTATTTTATTTTAAGTTAATACCTAGCATTTGGGAATTTCCATACCCTCTGGAGAGCTTGTTCATTCGAGAACTTTCCTGAAAAGGGATTTGACAATTATTTTCAAAAATCCCTAAAAAGTTTCACATGTATACCCCCAGCCCAGAACTCTTTCTTGAATTCCACAGTTGGGTAGCTATTATTCCTGCCCAGCACCCCTACGTGGATATCTAATGAGCACCTCAAACGTACCAAGTCCAAAACCGAGCTCCTGGCTCCTCCTTCCCCAGGCACCCCAAAGCTGTTCCTCCACTGTCGCCTCCATTGCAGGGAGGACAACTGACTCCCTACTGTTCACGTAGCTTAGACCCAAAACCCTGCTGCCACCGCTGGCTTTTTCCTTTTACCGACAGCAAACCCCGGGGCCATTAAGCTGCCACACAGACTCAGAATCCAATCCCTCGCCCCCAGGCCTGGGGCTCTGCCTCTCAGGGCGGAGCTGCGGTGCAGATTCCTGCACACGGGGTGCTGAGTTAACTGCAGGTCCTTGTCCCCGAGCCCCGTCTGGCCTGGCCCTGGCCTTCCCAAGGCAAAGCCCAGTCCTTGGTGCCACGGTGGCAATGCAGGAAAACAGAAACGCAGTGGGAACTGGGAGGGCAAGAAGCATCGTCTTCGAGAGGTCCCAGCACCTCTTCTTTTGACCCATCAAGAAAGCCACACCCTCTCCCAGAGCCTCCCCGCTGGGGGCGACCCAGGGCTGGAGGCAGCGAGGGGGAGGAAGGTGCCCACGGGCCGGGCAGTGGAGGCGAGGGGCGTGGACCGTGCCACGAGAGGGTTAAGGAGTCGCAGCCCACACAAACGCCATCCGCACCGCACTCCTTGCCATTTCTTTTCCGTGAATTTAAATGCATTCTGTCACACTGAGTTATGTCACCCGGAGGAAATGCCCAACTCGGCGACGTTTTTAAAGATTATTTTTTAGATCACCTATCACTATCCATTTGAGGAACGATTGTTCAATCTGAAAAAATAAATTCAAAACTGTCCCCATCTAAGCAAGATGGAAAAATAACTTTCCCTATTCTTTTCTTTTTATTTTTTTAAGGAGGCTTATTTCTGAAGGACAGGTTTGAAAATCTGTTTTCACCTTGACATTCCGGCTGGATTTGAGCACCTCTGTAAGCCGAGTATTATGCCTTGTCATCCGAGCAAACAAATGAATGTACAGCCAGCTGTGTCGCCTCGGGCAATTCATTTAACCTCTCTGAGACTTAATCTCCTCAATGGTTACCCTGAGATCACGATACTGACCGTGATCAGCAAATGAGAGGATGGGATGATGTCCGGCACAGTCCTTGGACATGTAAGGTGTCTTTTCCACTAACCTGTCAATTCCTCAGGAGCAGGGAGCAGGCTCTGGCCAATTCTGCCCTCCTGGTGGGTCTTGTACAGGGCCTGGCACACCAGACGCGTGTAAGAAATGTTGGCTGGCTGGCTGGTTCAACAGGTGATGGTTTGGTGGATGGACGTCCGGACATACAGACAGACGGATGCACGACGAAGGCATGGATGGATGCCATAGTGTGCATCCATCCGAAAACCAAACAAATAACCAAGAAAGCTCATATTTGTAGTGTCCTCCAATTGCCATGGTACAATGCTCCCACCATGGCTGATTTCAAGCCAACTATGTGACATCACCCAATGTGGTCAGAAAGAGATGTGCACAGTCACCTCTCACAAGACTGTAGAAGTCAGTCCTGCACCAATGGATGGAAGGAAGGAAGGAAGGAAGGAAAAAAGAAAGGAAGGAAGGAAGGAAGGAAGGAAGGAAGGAAGGAAGGAAGGAAGGAAGGAAGGAAAGGAGGGAAGGAGGGAGGGAGGGAGGGAGGGAGGGAGGGAGGGAGGGAAGAAATAAAAGAGGGAAAATGAAAAAATGGAGTGCGAAGGAAAGGAGAACCATGAGTAAATATTTACCGTAGAAAAGAAAATAGGCCGGGCGTGGTGGCTCATGCCTATCATCCCAGCACCCTGGGAGGCTGAGGTGGGAGGATTGCTGGAGGTCAGGAGTTTGAGACCAGCTTGAGTAGGAGCAAGACCCTGACTCTACTAAAAATAGAAAAATTAGCTGGGTCTGGTGGCACATGCCTGTAGTCCCAGCTACTTGGGAGGCTGAGGCAGGAGGATCACTTGAACCCAGGAGTTTGAGGTTGCTGTGAGCTAGGCTGACACCACAGCACTCTAGCCAGGTGACAGAGCGAGACTGTCTCAAGAAGAAAAGAATAACTCAAATAAGTCACACTATATATTTTTTATTTACCTCTGGGGCACCAGGACCGATTTGATTTAGAAAGCATCCATTTTTTGAGTTTATCTGACATTCACAGAAAACCCTGATACTAATCATTTCTCTAATTAAATTAAATCTTGTAGGGATTATTTTATTCTCAAAGGTACTTATTTTGAAGGTCATTTTGTTAATGCACAGTAATATTAACGTGGTTTCTAGCTCTGCCTTCGCGTCTAATTTTACAAACGTACACACAATTAAAACCTGTTTTTATGGGAAAGAAAAACAACACCAATGAAGAACGAAACAAGGTGCTCAGCCTCGCTGAGTGGTACTTTCTTCAGGACTCACATCCCTTTGAAAATCCAAAAAAGAAACACAGGCTTTTCTCCCCAGAGAGATGCGACGCTTACCAAACTTTGGAGATAAGTTGGGGACTAGAGGGACGAGGATCGCTCAGCCCCAGGAGCCAGCGGAAAGCAGGATCCCTGCCCAGAAAAGACTGTCTCCGAGGTCCCAGGCAATTCTTGAGGTCCATGCTTCAACATCTCCAATCAATGCAGAAAGATCGCCTCGAGCCACTCAGAAACCGCCCGAGAGATTCTAAAATGAAAAATGCTCTTGATAAATAAATCTCTTAATGAAATACAAGCAATTAAGCTAAAAGTCCTATCAAATGCGGCCTGTCACTCAGCAGCCTGACACTTAATTGAATTTCCCTTCCCATCCCCTGGCTCCTTTTCCCTGATAAACAAATTCATTCGCTGCAGATCAAGTTTCCCTACCCCAGAAACCAATGATAGTCAATCAACTAATTGACATAACAAAGACTTTTATTTATTTTTTTTAAAGTTCTTCTAATTAAACTGGAAATGAAATTTTATAATACACTGGTGCCTGATATTATTAATCATTACTGTGGTTCACCTTCTCCCTCCTTCTCGGGGACCTGGCGGCAGGTAGTGGGAGATGGTCGGGGAGCCTTGCAGAGGTGATATGAGTGCAAGTTGCAGCTTTATCCAGAGTTGGCTGTGTGACCCGGGGGAGGCTGCTTCCCCTCTCTGTTTTTCATCAGCGGTAGCATAAGGGGTAGAACCAGGTGACTTCAAGGCTGTTTTGGGCTCTTGCTCTTATATTTTATGATCATGAGGACAGCCTGATGGCATAGAGCTGTCTCTGTGACTCACAGGTCAGCCAGCACCGCTGCCAGGAGCTCTCGCTCAACGCGACACTGAAAACTCAACCCATCGACTTCGATGAATTCCCTCCACCTGGCAAGTGTGGCAGCTGGGACCCATCCCCCGCACACACACTCTGCATGGAGGCCCGGCACGCACACACCTTGACACACACCACATGCTTGCACGAGAAACACACACACACGCTACATTCTCCTGACATGCATGTGCATGTACTTAGATGAGTGCCCCTTGAGAGCACAGGCCTCCAAAACTCTGTGCGCGCCTCTGTCTCCCTCACGCCAACATGAAAGCACGCACGCATGGAGACCCCCTTTTAGAGCAAACCCCCTCCAGTGAGGCCATGCACATGCATGTTGACACACTCACGTGCTCCTCCCCACACCGTCACTGTCAGATATGAGCTGGGTTCAAGCACGTTGCTCAGTGGCAGCAAAGCTCTGGCTGGGGCAGCCCCGAGGGTCTCAGAAGCATGGCCGCCCACCCACCCACCAGGATCTTCTAGAACTCCGGTTCCAAAGTTTCCTTCACTCTGCAAGGGATCCCAATCGCCTCCTCTGTGCCAGGTGAACAAGACAGACACGGTCCCTCTGGAGGTGACTCTGTTCCTGGTCTCTCCCGGCCCAGGGCCCCGAGTCTGCCCAGCCCGGACTCCCTAGCAGGTAGTGAGGGCCCTGTCCCTGGACTCTGACACAACCAGGGGTCTCACTAGAATTAGCATTTTTATGACATCATGGCCAAGGAGTGGCCTTCGGGCCAGGCCTTACAAGACAGGAGAGGGCGTACCAGCAGAGACAAAGACAGGGAGGCTGGGATCAGGGGGTACAGGGAGGCAGCGCCATGCAGGGGTGTGGGCAGCGCAGCTGCAGGGCTGGAGCCTAACATCTCTGAGCCTCAGCTGCCTCACCTGTAAAATGGGGACGATAGCAGTAGCTACCGGAAAAGGATCACCCATTCACTCAACAGACGGAAACTGAACAGCTGCCATTTGCCAGGCACAGTTCCAGGCACTTGGGTTTGTTGTGCAGGGAAAAGGGGGTAATGAATGGCTCTTGGTGCCGTGCCTGGCTTGGCAGGACCCCCAGGCACGTGAGGGGGTAGAATGAATAAACCAGGCTCCAGAATGAAAGAGGGGAGGATGAGAGTGGCAAAGGCTAAAGCTGGGGGCCACCAGGAGGAGGGGGCGGCAGAGAGGGACCTCAGACAGAGCCCCCAGGCTCAGGCACTGCCGCCTTCCACAATCTGTCCCTCCTGGTGAGAGACCCTGTCTCAGCCCGACCCCTGCTGCTGCCCCCTCCCCACTCCTCACGGGGCCCCTCCCAGGCCGGGGCCTGACCCCCCTGCAGCTTTGCAAAGCCAGGCCGGGCTGGCGGGGGCAGGGGGCACATTTCCTCCCCGCCTGCACCCAGAGCGGACGCTCCTGGCATCTAATGCCTTCTGTTTAGCTCATCTCCCTGTCTCTGTTTTCGTGTTTTCCTCTCTCACGCTGGCTGTGTGGAGCACATCTCTCAGAAAATACTTGCTTTTGAAAGTTGTTGCCATAACAACCACTTCATTACACGCCAGGCCCGGTATCTCAGAAATGCAGAATCTTTCCTTAAAAGCGTGCGCTGCACATCAAAGGGGAATAGGAGCTCATTATTTTTACATTATTTTGCAGGCAAATAGATATTTTCCAATACACATTTCTTTTCTAAGTTGATTTTCTTGTTCAGTGGAAATGCACATTTCTTTCTTAACACTTTCCTGCCTGCAGGGTGTAGGGCCTAGAAATGCAAGTTGCTCAAGGCAGGAGGGAGAAAGCATTTCTCTGCCGGGCTATCCCTCCCTCCGCCCCCAGCACTGCAGCTCAGGAAGGGTGCTTGGCTCTAATTCACAATTCGACTGCACCTGGAAATTCTGGAGAAGGCAGACATTCTTCGTGTAGCATACACAAGCCTTCCCTGCTCTGACTTTGTTCTAACCAAGATTTCATAAAAAGGGACGCTAATTATTTAAGAAGCCAAATCAAAACCAAACCAACTAAACAAACTTAACCATTTGGGATGGAAAAATGTTTCAGGATTTTTTTTTTTTTTTTTTGAGACAGAGTCTCGCTCTGTTGCCCAAGCTAGTGTGCCATGACATCAGCCTAGCTCACAGCAACCTCAACCTTCTGGGCTAAAGCAATCCTTCTGCCTCAGCCTCCTGAAGAGCTGGGACTACCGGCATGTGCCACCATGCCCAGCTAATTTTTTTCTATATATTTTATAGAAAATATTTTTATTTTCTATATATTTTTAAGTTAATTTCTTTCTATTTTTAGTAGAGACGGGGTCTGGCTCTTGCTCAGGCTGGTTTCGAACTCCTGACCTTGAGTGATCCGCCCGCCTTGGCCTCCCAGAGTGCTAGGATTACAGGTGTGAGCCACCGCGCCCAGCCCCAGCATTTTGTTTTCTGAACTGGAGCATGCTGTCAGAATTTCATGGTTCCCTGTTTAAGTGAATGCCTGGCCTAGGGGTGTGGAATCTGAGGCCTTAAAGTCACATGTGGCCTTCTAAGTCCTTGAGTGCGGCCTTTTGACTGAATTCAAATTTTACAGAACAAATGCTTTTATTTTTATTAATACATTTTGTTTGTCTTTTATATTTTTATTTTTAAAATGGACATATTTAAAATGCCAACAAATAAAATACATTTCAACGAAATAGTCCTCCCAGATTGGTTGGCACAATTAGAACATTAGTAAGACATAAGGGGTAAATTGGCGGCTGCTATACTCATGATTAAGTTCTAACGTCCACCGCCTGACTGGCGCCACTACCACATGGGGCTGGTTGGCGAGAGTTTATGGGGGTTGAGTATGCCAGTCTGTTATCAGCTTTTGACAACATGTGCTGTGTTTCTGTTTGAAGTAGAATTTGTAAATCGTTGCACACCTTGACAATATTTTTTAATTCTGTCTGCTTGACATCTCATGATGTCAAAGAAGTCCAAGAGAATGCTAAAGATTGCTTGCTTTATGATACTGCAATTCATTCTGGTCATAATAGAAGATTTTCTTTGCTATGAAGAGTTACTCACTTTGGGCACTCTTGGGAACAGAACATGGGGAATACATATCTTCAACAACTTTCAAGATAAATGTCGTGAAGTTGGACACTGAAATTGGTAAATTTAGTGAGTGTATGTATAGATGGTGCACCTTCCATGACAGGAAAACATGAAGGGTTTTTGCACAGATAGAAAAGGTATTAACAGATCCAGATGCTCTCATTTCTTTTCACTGTATCTTGCATCAGCAAAATCTCTGTGCTAAAACTACTATTTTAAGTGACACTTTGCAACAAGTTATAAGTATTGTCAATTATATTCCCGCATATGCAACATAGCATCCTCAGTTTCTAATATGCTAAAGTTGAACGATGAGGTATTCAGTGTGGATTTGCCATATCATTCTAAAGTGCATTGGCTAGTTCAGGGACAGGTGTTAGCCAAAATTTTATCTCTGTGAGAACAGAGAATTAAATTTTATAAAGAACAGAATCAGCAATGTGAATTATTGAAAGATTTTTATAGGAATGCAGCATTTCCGTGTGATATCAAGTCAAATCAAAACAACTTACATATTTCTTTGCAAGGTAAAACTAAGTCTATATATGATATGTGGCAAAAAATCCAATCATTTTGAAAAAAACTATCTTTTTTCAAAACACTACTTCTTCAAAAGGAAATTTCAATGAACATTTTCCCCAGTTGGCAAAGGTCACTGATGAGCAGGATGATATATGTGAATCGTTTGAAGAATATGCAGCTGTCACAGACCTATTAATTAGAGAATACAATGAAAGGTTCATTGACTTTGAGAATCATGACATCACACTCAAATTAGCATTTTAGCCTCACCTAGTTGATATCACCAAGGCACCTAAAGAACTACAGATGGAATTGACCAAGCTCTCAGTAGATGACATTTTAAAGTCATTGATGTTAAGAAAGATCCAACTGGCCGGGCGCAGTGGCTCGAGCCTGTAATCCTAGCTCTCTGGGAGGCAGAGACGGGCGGATCGTTTGAGCTCAGGAGTTCGAGACCAGCCTGAGCAAGAGCGAGACCCCATCTCTACTATAAATAGAAAGAAATTAATTGGCCAACTAATATATATAGAAAAAATTAGCCGGGCATGGTGGCACATGCCTGTAGTCCCAGCTACTTGGGAGGCTGAGGCAGCAGGATTGCTTGAGCCCAGGAGTTTGAGGTTGCTGTGAGCTAGGCTGACGCCAGGGCACTCACTCTAGCCTGGGCAATAAAGAAAAAAAAAAAAAAAGAAAGAAAGATCCAACTGAAATACGGAAAAATGCAGTAGAATAGCCACGCCTTCAGCAACATGCCCAAAAAATGCTTTCTTGCTTTTCAACCATTTATTGCTATGAATCTACATTCTCCCACCTAAACCAAATCGAGATGCTCTTAAGGTCACAAATGACTGTCACCCATCTAGAGGATCAACTGAAACTGCGGACCTCCATGTTGCAACCAAATATTCAAATGCTTTCCAACAAAAAGCAGACACAACAAAGTCATTAAAAGGTCAGTTAACTTTAAAATTAACAAATAGTTCTCATTTTTTTGAAATGATTAAGTACATAGTCATTAGATTTTTACAAAATGATGTATATTTTGAAGTATATCTAATTGAAGTTTCTCGAATAGTTATTTGATTACAGCTAAATTAATGCAGACTTCCAATATGAAAAGGTTCCCCGCCGCTGGCCTACCATGTCTCCATCCCATGATTTTAGTCTGTTTGACTTACCAGCACCTAGGACAGCTCCCGTGCCTGTAGTCGCTCAGCAAATACCTGCTGAATAGACCAATGCGTATGCTGTGGATACCGCATCTTCTAACAATTCTGCAAAGAAGTGATCATCTTCCTCATTGTACAGATGAAGAGTTTGAGGCTCAAAGGAGTTAATCTAATAATAATATTAAGAACAATAACAATAGCTAAATTTTTTACTGAAGCCTAACAGGCATATGCAGAAGTGCGCATGTCCTCGGTATATAGCTCTCTGACTTTTCATGAGCACCCCTGGGTAACTAACACCCAGATCAAAAAACAAAACATGCGGAGGGAAGGAAAGGCTGGGATCAGGACTGGCTTCTGGGGTAGCCTTGCAATAACCCACTGAGCTGCTGCATGCTTGTTTTATGTAATTTTCCTTTTTTTAAGTTTTATTTAATTTTTAATTGGCAATAATAATTACATATATTTATGCAGTACAATGGGAGGTTTTGAGTCATGTATTCATTGTGGAATGATCAAATAAGGGTAATTGACATATCCATCACCTCAAATATTTACCATTTCTTCGTCGTGGGAACACTTAAAGTCCTGTCTTTTAGAGACTTCAAAATAAACAATAATTATTATTAACTATAGTCACCTTGCTGTGAAGAGATCACATTTATTCCTCCTGTCAAACAGAAACTCTGTATCCACTGACCGGCATCTCCCCTGTCCCCATTCACCCGCTCACGTCCTATGGGATTTTTCTGTATCTATTTTATTTTACAACAAAAATGGCAAGAGCCCCCCTTGAGTCGCTGGCCCCCATAATCAATAACCTGACCTCTAGTGTCACGGATCAGTTTTGCCTGATTTTGTGATACCCATAAACGAAACCAAACACTATGTGTCCTTCTGCGTCTGTCTTCTTTCTCTCACATAACGTGGTTGGCGTTCACCCGTGTTGTTGTATGTACTCGACTATCACTCACTCCTCTGTTCATAGCAGCTACTTTTTCATGAGCATTGATTAATATTATGTGCCCTGGAAGCTCATTTAATCCTCCCAGTACTCTAAAATGAAGACGTTATTATAAGAGATTTGCCTGGAGCCTCGCAGTGAGCAGAGACTAGAAACCCAGAACTTTATGGTCCCAAAGCTCCTGCTGCTGTCAGGAATCACTTTCCTGGATGACTCGAGGCATAAGAATGGCTATGCTGGGCCAGGGGCGAGTAGGAAGCTCTGTGCTCTGACACTGAATGACCCAGGCCCCGTCTCTGATAACCGCTTTGCTATTTCTCCGGTTCCTGAACCCCCTGTTAGGCCTGCAGCCCCCCTTCCTGGCCAATGTGTCTGCCAACAGCCACGCCAACCACTTTTCCTCTACTTTTAACTCCAGAATATTGGGGTTATTAGAATTGTGTGCAAAACAAGAGAAGATGGCTATGAGCAAGGGCTCGATGGTGCACGCGATTGTAGACAATGAGATTTGGGGAAATCTGCTTCTTGAGTCCAGGTAGAAGTTTCTAGATAAGCTCCACTCTAGTGAGGTTTTTCCCTTTTTGACTGGTTTGGGGCCTGAGGGCCTCGCTCTTAGAGTATTTCTGTAGCTCGTGCTGACGGTCAGTACCTAATAAGCTAGCTGAGGTCTTATTGGTCCTAAAACCCGTCAGACAAAGAAGCCAGGAGAAACACACAAGCCCTTTGCTGCTGTCGGTCCTGGGGCAGAAATGGCTGCCGATGTGACACCTGAGAACGCCTGGTGTCGCAGCCCACGGCAGAGCTGGTGTCCGTAACCCTGGGCTTTTGTGGTTGGTTCCAACTCTGCCCTCCCAGGAGGTTCCCTCCCATTCCCTCGAGCCCCAAGGTCTGCAGTACGTACCCTATTTGGGACCTATTCAGGGAGCTGGGGACACTCAGTATGTGCAGGACAAGATCTATCCAACTGCACCCCCCTGGCAGCCTCCTGCCCCTCTGCCGAGCAGCCCCCCAGCACAGCCCCAGCCTGGAGACCGCGGCCTCACTTGAGCCCCTCCAGCCTGTCCACCCCTCCTTCCGGGCACCCACTCCCTCCACGGAGCCCTTGTTGGCTCTCAGCATTTTTTAAATAAAAGACTGAATCTTCTCCCCACCCCCCTCGCCCCTGTTGGAAGAAGCCGATTTTGTATCTATTAACCAACTCGTTTCCACATTCCTACCCCTCTATTAACGTCTGCTCTCCAGACTCTGCCCTGAGCCAGTTTTTAACACCTTACTGGTTGCTTCACTAATGAATGACTTGAACTAATCTTCAGCACATGATTTTAAAAAATGAATGAACCCGTCCCTTTGCAGCTTTCACCAGGAGCGTGAGCCCTCGGCTTTCCCAGATTTCACACTCCCCTAAAACCCAGGGCCTGACGCCAGAGAGAGCGCCTGTCTTTGTGGACAGGGACAGCTATCTGCTTGTTTTCTGACATTTTTCGCAGCAGCCCTGATGGCTGTGTTGTAAAAAGCCACTTCACCCTGGGCCCACAGCTTACATTTGGCAACTGTGTCCCTTTAATGGATGCCCACGTGTCTATTGTGAGTACAAACATAATGGTCTCCATGGAGACATGGCCACAATGACTAATTAGACAAAAGAGAGTGTTTCTCAGGCCCTGAAAGACATCATGGATGTAATAAACGAACATCATCGTATTCAGTTGATGTGTCCCTTCTTATCTCTCCCTAGAAACATCAATAAATGGTCCCTGGCAACATGACTTCATTATGGAGTCAGAATCTTTAGCCACCTGGTCAGAACCTTCCAGATTCTCAACTGCAGGATTCTAATCCTAGCACACATTCCCAAGGCAGCCACAGGGGCACTTGTCCGCTGCCGGCGTTTCCAGACCAGGCTGTCCCCATCCAGCCCCGCCTGCTCGCTCTCACACACCGCAGAGGAGATGAGGGATGTCCCAGGCCAGGGGGCCTCACCTACTGCCCCATTGCACCTGCCCAGCCATCGGCTGGCTCACGGCACTCACAGCAACACCGCCATGATTCGTTTCAGCATGTTTTGGGAGGGGTTTTCTACTTGCAACCCTCCCCAACAAGGCTGGGGCAACACGAGAATGTATCGACTACCCCACATTCAATTTTGGGGTTTTTTTGAAACACAGTCTCACTCTATTGCCCGGGCCAGAGAGCCATGGCATCAGCCTAGCTCACAGCAACCTCAAACTCCTGGGCTCAAGCGATCCTCCTGCCTCAGCCTCCAGAGTAGCTGGGACTACAGGCATGTGCCACCATGCCCGGCTAATTTTTTCTATATATTTTTAGTTGGCCAATTAATTTATTTCTATTTTTAGTAGAGACAGGGTCTCGCTCTTGCTCGGGCTGGTCTCGAACTCCTGACCTTGAGCGATCCTCCTGCCTCGGCCTCCCAGAGTGCTAGGATTACAGGCGTGAGCCGCCGCACCCGGCCCATCCCACAATCTAAAGAGAAGCTGTCCATCTCCACAAGGAAGTGCAACCCTAGCAAAATGTACTGACAAAATCTCAGCAGTGAGAACGTCTCTCTTCCAAAGGCTGCGCACTGCCCCAGTGAGTTTCCCACTCTCCTACCCCTCATCTCACTACAACCCCAGACTGAAAGGAAAATGTTCACAACACAAAATACCTAGACCTTAAACTATAGTCAACCTGTCTCAGATACATTGAGAATTAGTCCAAAAGTCACACTATGGAACAGCAAAATGAATAGATACAAGTACCAAAGCAAAAGTAAGAAACAGATGGCAACTCTGCAAACACACGCCCACCAAAACCCCAAGAAAAAATGAACCCCTAAAGACAAAGAATCCAGGCTACAAGAGAATACGACCCCCAACCTGGAAGACAATTTCACATAAGTGCTCTCGGCTGTAAAACAACAGAATAAGAACATGAATTTGGTAAAACGACATTTCAAATATGAGATGATTAAACAACAGAATGACACAGAGAGAGACCTAAGGAAACAAACTGAGATTAAACAACATTACAGAACTGGCAAATTAACTAGAAATCTCAAAAACAGAATAGACCCTGCTGAAAACGGAATTGTGGATGGAGAGCTAATGGATGTTAAGAAAGACGAAGATGTGAAAGCAAACAGAGAGAAGCAAATATGTATTGAAGAGTTGAAAATGATCCTACACCAGAAAACTTGGTACAGCACCAAAAAGTGATACAGGAAAAGTACTCAAAATTGCAGTATAAGAAAATTCCCCGTATATAAAGGAAAACTGATTCTGCAGATTAGGAAACTTTATATAGCATGCATACCATCAACACATATCCTGATTAAGTCATTGGATTTCATAGATAAAGAGTACATTTTTTAAGACATTTCGCTAACTATGATAGATCAACCACAGTCGATATCGTCATTCCCCCTGAAATCCCTTAAAAATGGCACTAAAGGAATATTTGGAAAGGATAAACTTTCAAGAACAAATATAACAGAAGAGATGACAGCAAAGAGATGTCATCAAAATTTGGGAGACATAAAGTGAATGGATGAGTGGTCACTGACCCAGAAAAACAGAGATGAGCCTTACGTGTGCCTGCAGGGTCAAAAGCCTGAAAAGAGAAAACTGATTCAAGCCACAGAACCCTGCGGCACCCAGGACACCTCTGAAGGCTGGGGTAGGAGAGATGCTGAACACAGACATGGCTGAGCCTCAGTGTGATGAGCGTTTAGAATCCGGGACCCTTTCCTGATCCTGCACAGCCAGCAATGGTGCTGCCCACTCCAGGGACATTTACTCCCTGGAGATGTGGAAGCCAGAGGCTCAAGGATCAGCATCAGTCCCCACCAACGGGATGTATAAGACACTAGGATGAAAACATTAGACTTAAGGACAAGTCTCTACACTAAACAGTGGGAGACAGAGGTCCTTTCCCCATCCACCCCCCAGAACATTGGCAAATGGGCTGGTGCTGAGGCAGGAGAGCAGAGGATTCCTCTCTGGGGAAACTAGCCCAACAGAAGAGACTCGGACACATGGACCTTTGGGATCTCCCAATGGCACACCCTGATCCCTGTCCCATTACCCCAAGTGGAGCCCACCGGCCAACATGCACTCACCCAAAAGTACTCGGAACATCCAATGAGCTTTGTGGTGCCTCATTCTCCAGCAGAAGCCAGGGATCACCAGATATCTGGAGAAAACTTCAACTATGAAAGATAAAGAACAAAGAAACTAACACAACAGAAGGAAGGAAAGAAAAGGAAAAGTGTGTGCTAGGTGCAGTGGCTCACACCTGTAGTCCCAGCTACTCAGGAGGCTGAGGTGGGAGGCTCACTTGAGCCCAGGAGTTTGAGGCTGCAGTGAGCTGTGATCGCAACACTGCACTCCAGCCTGGGCAACAGAGCAAGACTCCATCTCAAAAAGATAATAATTTAAAAAATTATGATGGAGATGAGGAATGCAAAGTAAGAGGAAGTGGGAGGAGGCTAATGTTTTCATGACAAGGACTGCTTCCATGAACATTCCATGTTCATCTAACATGTAAGCATGTCATTTAAAAACATACAATACTCAGAGAAATGCAAATTAAACCCATAATGAATCACACCTCCATATCTATTAGAATGACTAAATTTTTTAAAATGACAATGGCAAGTGCCGGCAAGGACACAGAGCAACTGGAGCTCTCCTACATTGCTAGCAGGGAAGCAAAATGTTATAGCGACTTGAAAAAACAGTTTGGCAGTTTCTTATAAAGGTCAAACTACTTACCATACAACCCAGCCATCTCAATCCTAGGTATCTACCCAAGAGAAATAAAAGCTTATCCCCACACCAAACCCTGTACGCAATTGTTAGAGCAGATTTATTCACAATCACCCAAAACTGAGCAACAACCCAAACATCCTTCGACTGGTGAGTGGATAAACAAACCGTGGCACATCTACACCAAGAATTCAGCAATAAAAAGGGGTGAACTACTGATACCCACAACATGGATGAATCTCCAGTGCATTATTACACTAAGGGAAAAAAGCCAAACTTGAAATATTATCCTCTGTATGAATGATACGATTTTCTGGAAAAGGCAGAGTTACAGGTACAGAGAGCAGATCGGTGGTTGCCAAGGCCAAGTTGTAGAAGGAGGGGCCTAAGGGGATACAGAGAATAGGAGGGGATGGTGGAACCCCCACTCCCACATCTAGATTGACACATGATTGTGCATTTGTGGAAACTCACAGCATTGACTCTGCAGGGTGTAGATTTGGAGAGGACACGAGTGGAAAAGTTGGCCACAGACGTTACAGACCATGCCTGTCCTCTGATGCAATGACAGACACATTTATGTTCGATTAATTTCAGTATTTTGTCCGAGAAGAATGCCATTGTCGATGGTGCTTATAGTAAAATACATAGATTTGGAAAAAAACATGACTCCGATCACAATGTTTTTCCTGATCTCTTGTTAAATGTGGAGTGATCTTTTCTGATCTAATTCCACTGGTGATGACATATTTGTTTAAGGTTCAGATTCCTTTGGTTTTACTTGTTCCCTTTTCTTTTGTTTATACCAAGTAAAATTACCTTCGATAACCTTTACTTTCAAAAGCATCCCGTTTTACAAAAGCATTCCTATCCACCTCCCCTTCTAGAAGCTCCACATGGAAACAGAAGCTTGAACTATGGGTTTGAAGGAAGGAGGCTTGGGAGGTCCTTGGTTTTATTTATTGTATTTTTCTGCATTTTTGTTTTTGTATTTTAATGCATCTGTGCTATTTTATGAAAACACTAAGCCTTTCCCTGACCTCGCCCGGTTAGAGGCGTAGCTCTCCCTCCTCCCTCTCTGACACCCACGTCACCCTTCTTCCTCCAGGTGGTGCCATGCCCGTCTGTCCTGCTCATCCCTGTAGCCCAAGGAGGGCCACCGTGCACGCGTAGGTCCCCAGCATATATGGCTCCTTGGTCACGCACCAAGGCAGCCTAGGAGTTTGAAAAGTAAAAGGCATCTCAGAGTTTTCGATCCCGAACTGGGGTGGTGGTTTCCCACTGTCTACTTTCCCACAATGCAAGAGAGAAATCAAGGGACGGACGGACGCCAGACACAGCTAGCTCACTACAAACACCTGGTGACGTGTCTGTCCTCCTAGCAAGAGACCAGGCCCTTGACGGAAACCCAGCGGTTGGGAGTCTAGAGCCATGAGCACAGGAGGAGGACGTCAGAATGCGACAGAGCCACTGAAACCCGGGGACATCAAGGGTAAGCGGGGATTGAACAGATAACCCCAGCATACTCCTTGGCGTTCATGAAGACGACGATTTGTAGGCCATCCTCAAAGAGGTGACACGAGATCACTTGTTACTTCCTTGAGCAGTGAGTTCAAACCGTGCGCTACCGTGGGCGTAGATGTTGAAGGCGAGGTTCTCTCTTGCATTGCCCTTGGGCAATGAGTGAGGAAGACCGCCACCCCGGGTGCCCTCACAGGGCTCTGCTGTTCTCTCTGGGCCCTGCATGTCCCCGGCTACTCCCGAGATGTGACAAAACTTTGCTTTGTGTGAGACATGGCCCTAACATAAATCCAACTGCTGGCCAGGCTCGGTGGCTCATGCCTGTAATTCTAGCTCTCTGGGAGGCCGAGGCGGGCGGATTGCTCGAGGTCAGGAGTTCGAAACCAGCCTGAGCAAGAGCAAGACCCCCGTGTCTACTATACACAGAAAGAAATTAATTGGCCACCTAATATATAAAGAAAAAATTAGCCGGGCATGGTGGCGCATGCCTGTAGTCCCAGCTACTTGGGAGGCTGAGGGAGAAGGATTGCTTGAGCCCAGGAGTTTGAGGTTGCTGTGAGCTAGGCTGACGCCACGGCACTCACTCTAGCCTGGGCGACAAAGTGAGACTCTGTCTCAAAAAAAAAAAAAAAAAAAAAAAACACATAAATCCAACTGCTTGTGCCGGTGATTCAACAGAAGAGGAAGTGAAGAAACGTAGACGGCATCTGAGAAGCTGATGACGAGGAGCTCCGTGCTGCAAAGGACTGCCACAGTGTAGTGGGGCTCAGTGTGGACACCAGGAAATGGGACTCACGAAACTCTCAGTGTGCCCTCCTGCCGTGGGCAAAAATGGTTATCAATGAAACTCAGTTCACTTCCTACGTTTGATCCTTCGCGCAACTCAACCAATATCACGGGTGCCTGCTGCGGCCCGGGAGGGAGTCTCGGCTCTGAGGATGTAGCAGGGACAGAGCAAAGTTGCTGCTGTCATGGAGCTCATATTCTAGTGGGGGAAGAAAAATAAGTAACTATATCCTATGTCAGGTGGGGACAAAAAATGAAGAAACATTAAGCAGGCAGAGGAATAGAGTGAAGGATGTTGATATTTTATTTTAGGAAGCTGATATTTTAAGAGAGGGTAGTCCAGAAGCCTCTCTGAGAAGATACCACTTGAGCAGAAACCTGAAATGGTGGAGGGAGGGAGCCACGTGGATATCTGGGGGAAAGAACTTTGCAGGCAGAGGGAATAACAAGTGCAAAGGCCCTGAGGCAGGAATGTGCTTGGAAGAACGGCAAGGAGGCCACAGAGGCTGGAACCAAGTGTGCAAACTAGCACGAGATGAGCCCAGAGAAGGACCAGGAAAGACTCGGGGAGGTGGTGGAGGCTATGGTAAGGCCTTTGGGTTTGTCCACAAGTGGCAGGGAAATCATCGGAGGGTTGTGAACAGAGACCACATGATCTGGCTCCAGCTTTAACAGGATCCTTTTGCACAGAGAATGACTTGGAGGAGGAGCAAGTTCAGAGGAAGGAGAGCAGCGAGGAGGCCCTTGGAATAATCGAAGCCATTTGCTGGTGGCTTGGATGGAGGGAGGTGTTAAAGTGGAAGTGGTCAGATTTGGGATATAATTTGAAAATTCATATTCACATGTCTGGGGGGGGGGTCTTAAGATCAATCGCTAGAGGAAGTCAAGGGCTGAGCAAGAGTCTTTTACTTGTGTTGAGCCATTTATATTTATGTAAGTATTGCTTTAAGTTATGCAGTATATTCTTTTTTTTTTTTTTTTGAGACAGAGTCTCACTCTGTTGGCTGGGCTAGAGTGAGTGCCGTGGCGTCAGCCTAGCTCATAGCAATCTCAAACTCCTGGGCTCAAGCAATCCTTCTGCCTCAGCCTCCCGGGTAGCTGGAACTACAGGCATGTGCCACCATGCCTGGCTAATTTTTTCTATATATTTTTAGTTGGCCAATTAATTTGTTTCTATTTTTAGTAGAGATGGGGTCTTGCTCTTGCTCAGGGTGGTTTTGAAACCCTGGC
Source organism: Mirza zaza (assembly GCA_008750895.1). Lineage (NCBI taxonomy): Eukaryota > Metazoa > Chordata > Mammalia > Primates > Cheirogaleidae > Mirza > Mirza zaza. Next base: position 20,731 of record VSMD01125926.1, on the reverse strand, counting down.
CTTGAGCGATCCACCCGCCTCGGCCTCTCAGAGTGCTAGGATTACAGGCGTGAGCCACCGTGCCCTGCCCAAAGTTATACATTATATTCTTAAATATATTACTGATAGTAATTAATGGTGGCTTATGGTCAATTTCAGGTCTGTTCTCATGTTGATAAGAATGACCAGGCAGGGAACTATAATCTCTCCTATGGGTAACTGATCCGTGGGTGATCCCGCTGTTTGGAAGTGAAGTTCAGGTCCAAACACAACCAACTACATACTTGGTGTCAGATGTCCAAACAGCAGACTGTAGACTCAGGGTTCTTGGGAAGATATGGCACCTGATCTAGTCTGGCTGGGGTCTAAGGCCCATGTTCAGGGCAGAGACTATGTATTTTCAAAATTACCACTGAAGATGCCTTAGACAAGCAGTAAGTGGGCTGAACATGGCCACAGCCCTATACAGCCACTCTCTTGCATCGTTCAGTTCAAGCACACGAAGTCCTACTCCACGTGTGTGGCCACAGGAAGGGGCAAACGGGAAGTCACACAGCCACGTGGGTGGCAGAACCCCCCTGCCTTCCAGGCCCAGGCTGGCCAGGAAGTGGAGGGTGGGTGGAGAGATCTGGAAGCTGCCTGCTTACCTACAAGGCCTCCACTCTGTTTTGCTGAGAAGCCTCTTAACACTTGATAACCTGTTGCTGGATGATATTTGCTGCTGGGAGGATTGAGACAGTGGGGTGGGTACACAGAGTGGGTGAGGGCTCAGAAGCAAGCGGGCCTGAGTAAACAGGCCACCGCTGCCCCTTAATACCCTGTGTGCACCAGGGAAGCTCGCTCCGCCTCCTGCCCCTGGGAGGTGGGAATGATGGCACCTGCCTCGCATCATCAACGTGAGGAGGAAGAAGTGAGATCGTGCACGTCCAAGCGCCCAGACTGCACTTGGCCTTGACCCTAGCTTCCGGAGTGTTCCCTTGCAAGTCCAGAGACAGGACACGACTTCTGAAGGGGCTCAGGTGCTTTCTGCGAGTACTGGGCCACACGTGTCCCCAGACCAGACCCAGCGGGCTTGTCATCTCCACATCGGACCACGGTGGATTTATACGTCTCCAGACGGGACCACAGTGGCCAGATTAAACCACTGACCCACAGGGAAAGGGACAAAGGTGATTTAGTCTCAGTGGAGTCTGGCGTGGGGGGCTGAGAGTCGCTGGACTCCAAGGGCGGGGAGTGACATGAACCAACCCTCTTAGGGAACTCCAAAATGCTCAAAAGCAAACTAAAGCCCAAAGAGCAGAAGGTGACATCCAAAATCACACCACCAGGGAACAGGATCGAACAACAAAACTAGAAAAGCCCTTGGAGCCCATGTGGTCTTGCCCCTTTAGATGCCAGATGGGGAAACTGAGGCCCAAAGGAGGGAGTTAGAGAAGGCCGTGTGGTCCACACGTGGCAAAGCCATACCTTGGACTCGGATCCCAGATGCGGGGTCTGGTGCCCCTTCCCAACACCGGGTCCACGTGGCTCACCCTTTACAGCCAGGCAGAGCTCTCCCCAGGGCTGCCTTGAGCTGCCCCAAGGTGCTCTAAGGAGCTGATGCAAAACGTTTTGTTTTGTACCATGCCTGTGGTGACAGCTGAGTTAAACTGAACGTTCACAGTCATTGTGCTCAGAAACCACACGCGAGTTCCATCTATTGGGGTTTCAGAATGAGTCAGGTTTCCAAGCTCCCCTCTCTCCATCTAAGCTCATGTCTGTATATGGTAACCTTTCAAAAATGAGTCTGATAATTAGTCATCTCGGCCTGGTTCAAGACAACAGTATGTTCTCCAATTTCACTTTGTTTTCAACAGGAGAGTGATGCCAACGGCAATGTTCGCTGTGGTTGGGACACGCCTCCCAGCTGGGCCCTGCAGTCGACCCAGACAGCTCCGGTCCCCGCACAGATCGCGTCCCCACTCACTCACATCCAGGGTCACCCCACATGTTGACCCCAGTTGTGTCCTGGGCACTAGACGCCAGATGCTTTGGGCCTGACATTGAACTTAATCCTCTTTGCAAGACAGATCACTGCCTGATTGCCCTGTTTTAAAGACAGGAAACCAGGGGGCACTGGGGCTTCCCTGCTCCCCAAACCCCAGGTCTGGGCACTCTCTCCTTGTCTCCCTGCCCCAGCCATGCTGCCTTCTTGCAGCTCACCGTGGCAGGGGGCTGGTTTCCACCCTCAGGGCCTTTGCACACGGGACTCCTCTGCCTGAAACACAGTGCCCTGGACTCTTTGCCTAGTTAACTCCTACTTGACCTTCAGATCTCAATTCAAGCATAATTTCCTGAGGGAAGAACCCCTCACGCCCTCACTCGAGTTCCTACAGCTCTTGCTCACTGACGAAGCGCCCTGTGTTCCTCCTCCTTCAAAGTGGCTAGGCAAAATTGTGATTTCATATTTAAGAGATGCTCTGCTACTAGCTGGCTCCTCCACAAAAGCATGAACTCCAAGAGGGCAGGGATGGTGTCCGCCTTGTCCACCACCGTGTCCCCAACCCTAGAAAGGAGGGTTTAGTTACTCACATGTTTATGGATGATGATGGATGGATGGATGGATGGATAGACGGATGGACGAGAGACGCTTAACAAAAGGCTTGCCACCCATCCAAGTAAGAGGTGGACCAAGACGCAAGCCCAGGCCCTCCGACTGGCAACCCCACCTGCCATGTGTGCCAACACTCTGCAAACACACACCAACACTGCCCCCAAACTCTGACCCTGGGAGGCGGGGCCCACCTCCCTCCTGCAGTGTTCTCGGAACTCCCCGGCCCCAACCTTGCCCGGCCATAACCTTGGGGTCCAAACCCCCACACCTCCCATCCCCCACACCTGGGGCTTCAGGGATGCTCAAAAAAAGCACCCAGGTGCTTTTTTATTTTTTATTTTTTTTATAAAAAACCCACATTTCTTTTTATTGGTCAGCGTTGGTAGGAGTTTGTTAAAAGCTGGACCTGTGGGCTTGTGGAGCGTGTCCCAAACCTCCGTGCGAGGATCCCTAGACGAAGGGGAGCCCAGGCGACCCCCAAACCGAGCGTGAGCCGCGCCGCGCTGCACCCCTGCGCGCCCGCGCCAGGAGCCGCCGCGGCGACGGAAGCTGGGGCCGCGCTGCCCTCTGGTGGTGGGTGGCGGCGCTGCAGGTGCCGGGCTCCCCGAGGGACTGGGGCCGGTGAGGTCCCGGCGGCTGGTGCCAGAGCACGTGCACTGCGGTCCCTGACCCTCCAGGGACTAGCCCAACACTGTTTCTCTTCGTGAATGGACCATTGTCAGGGTCTCCCAATCTTCAGTTCTTTGGCCAACACCTTCGTCGTTTTGCTCATCTCATTCATATGCATTTACTACTTTTTTCTCAATGTATTTAAGTAAAATAATTCATTTTAAAAGAGAAACTTGAATACCTACCTACAGTAAATGGCAGGGGGGACCAGGCGGGGGTGGTGAAATCTCACTCGCCATAAATGGTGGGCGGACAGGGTAGAAGAGGGGACGTGGAGGAGCGACAAAGAAATGAAAACAAAACCACGATTGCCAAGATTTTTATAAATAAAGATTCCCAGCCAGCCTGGTGACTCACGCCTGTAATCTCAGCAGTTTGGGAGGCTGAGATGTGGGAGGATTGCTTGAGGCAGGAATTCAAGACCACCCTGGGCAACATAGCGAAACCCCTTCTCTGCAAAAAATTTAAAAATTAGCTGGGTGTGGCTAATTTTAAATTAGATAGGAAGAGACAATACAGCTGTGCATTAAGGAAACAAAGCAGACAGTTTTGAGCAGCGAGCCCTAAAGTCAGGGGCTGAGTCTTCACTCTGCCCTTCGATTGCTAAGTAACCTTAGGCAAGTCCTTCCCCTATCTGGGCCTCAGTTTCCCCATCTATTCTGTATCCCCAATCCCCACTCTGCCCATTTTTCTGCCCTGCCTTGGGCCTTGGAATGTTGGTCCCTGTGAACTGCATCACCCACCTATCCTTGCTGGGTGGCTTCAGAGTTTTGGAGGGTGGGAGTCTTCTCTGGGTGTCATTTCTGGTGGTGGCTAAGCCCCTCCACAACCACAGATCCCGCTGGGTGGCCCCACTCTGTCACCAGCTCTCAGTGGACTCCAACAGGACACCCCTCTGTGCTTCCCCCACTCCCTCTCCCAGCTTCCCATTTTGCTAGATTTGCTAGAGCCTGGGAGCCCAGGTGGGGGCCCTTCGCCCTGCCCACTCCTCTAATCGTCCGTGAAATCCAACTGGGTTGGATTCGTTCTTTGCTGGAACCTCAAGTAATAGAGTGAGTTAATCTAAGTAGCAAGTATAAATTTCCCTAGACCACACCCTCGGGGATAAAAACCTGTGAATTTCTCTATTTCTTCATATTTAACTCATCTGAGCTTTCACGCTCCCATTTCCACTGAAGGTGGGAAACAGAGTTGCCAACGCAAAGCCGGAACAGCCACTTCACTCAGTTCTGCCGTATCCAGGCTGCAGACGCACCAGCGCACTCACACACACTCTCTGCCCAGAGGTGGTCCAGCTGTGAGGTCCTCACCTCCCTCGAGTCTGAGTCACCCCAGTCCCCGCTGCTTCCGCAGAGGTGACGGAGGCCCTGATCATCCACTCCTGGGACGCCCAGGCCCACTCAGGACTATGGTCCGCTCCAGCCACATGCTCACCCTCTCCGGGGCTTGAGGACTCTGATCAGTGAGGCTGTCCCAGGCCACTCCATTCCAACCACCCCTTGGCCACCGCGGCTAGGCCACTTGGGCCCCCTGCCGGGCTCCTCCTCTGTGAGGCCTCTCCTGGGACCCCCACAATCTGAACATGGGTTCCTATCACCCCGGGGGACGGAGTGCTGGAATCATTCTTGGGGACACAGTAACTCTCAACCCCAACCACACCTCCTTCGTCTGCTCTCTTCAAGCTCACTAGTGAGCTCGTCTCCTTCTGGGCAAGAGAACATTCTTCATTACCCCCTATTCTTCCCCACCCTACAACATGTGGCATAAATTGCATGCTCTGGATCCCTAGGCCTGTGATATGCGTGTGACAGGCCAAGCCAAGCTTTGAAAACTAAATCGAGCAAACAAAAACACCGTTCTCGCTCCAGTATCCGGCTCTTGCGATCAGAAGCCATGGCTTTCAAGAACACTAAGGAGCTCAAAAATCTGGAATCTGACTGTCATTTCACAGGCTTCTGTGGGGTCCTCCCTTCCCGGGGATCTCAGCCTCTGGGTCTTCTTTTAATAATAGGGATGACCTTCAATGGGACTGTCAGCTGTGACCATCTCCAAATCATTCACTTACTCAGTTAACAAATAATCCTGAGCACCCACAGTTCACCAGGTGCTGTGCCAGGTGGGGGTACAGTAGTGAGCTGCAAAGGTCAAGGTGCAGGCTTTCCGGGAGCTGATAGTCTGCTGGGGAGGCAGGTACTCACTGGGAGATAGAAAGAAAGAAATGCAAAATGACAGCGTCATAAAGTGCTAGAAGAAAAAGCACCTGAGGCTATGAGGGCAAAGAATAGAGAAATGTAAATGAGTCTGAGAGTTCAGGGGCTCGAGCTCCAAGGCCAAGCAGGAGCTTAAGCACACAAAGGAAGAGGAAAAGAGCAAAGCAGGGGGTGGCAGAGAGCCAAGACTGGCCAGGGTGGCTGGAGGGCAGAGAAGGGAGGAACACCTGCCAGGCACGGCCAGGTGCGGGCAGCCCTGGGGGGGCCCAGGGCCTTGTGGGCACCCCAAGGCCCCTGACTATACCTTAACAGAGTAGGAAGCAGAGGGGGGACAGTGAGTCTGCATTTCTAGACATTCCCTCGGGGTCTAGCTGAGAAAGAGAGGCCAGAGGGCAGTTGGGGACACTGCTTAGTGGGCTAGCCCAGGCAAAGGTAGTGGTCACTAGGACCAGCGCAGGGAGGAGGATAAAGAGAACTGGGTAGATCCTGAAATTGCTCAGAAGTCTAGAGTGGCAGGGTTGGTGATGGACTAATCCATGGTTTCCCACGAAGGCCCCAGATGCCCGCCAAAATTATATTTAGGAAAAGATGGATGGAAACCAGCACAGCCTTTCAAAAGGTCAAAGTGCGTGTGATTAATTTTGGCTTGATTGTTCTTGTTTTGTGAAAATACATCCATGGGCCGGGTGCAGTGGCTCACGCCTGTAATCCTAGCACTCTGAGAGGCTGAGGCGGGCGGGCGGATTGCTCAAGGTCAGGAGTTTGAAACCAGCCTGAGCAAGAGCGAGACCCTGTCTCTACTATAAATAGAAAGAAATTAATTGGCCAACTAATATACATAGAAAAAATTAGCCGGGCATGGTGGCACATGCCTGTAGTCCCAGCTACTCGGGAGGCTGAGGCAGCAGGATTGCTTGAGCCCAGGAGTTTGAGGTTGCTGTGAGCTAGGCTGATGCCACGGCACTCACTCTAGCCTGGGCAACAAAGTGAGACTCTGTCTCAAAAAAAAAGAAAAAGAAAAGAAAATACATCCATGGAAATTCTAGAAAATAGAATTTCACAGTGCGGAAGGACATCAAATCCAACCTGAACCAAGACGGAGACCAAACGGACAACCCCCACTCCAGCAGAGGAAAAGCTTGGAGCTGGATAGGAAGAGGTCAGGCCTCAGGAAATAAGACAGGGGTGGCTCACGCCTGTAATCCTAGCACTCTGGGAGGCCAAGGCGGGCGGATTGCTCAAGGTCAGGAGTTGGAAAGCAGTCTGAGCAAGAGCGAGACCCCGTCTCTACTAAAAATAGAAAGAAATTAGCCAAACCACTAAAAATAGAAAAAAATTAGCCGGGCATGGTGGCGCATGCCTGTAGTCCCAACTACTCAGAAGGCTGAGGCAGCAGCAGGATTGCTTGAGCCCAGGAGTTTGAGGTTGCTGTGAGCTAGGCTGATGCCACGGCACTCTAGCCCGGGCAACCAAGTGAGACTCTGTCTCAGCAAAAAAGAAATAAGACAGAACCCTAAAAGAGCTTTCTCGAATATGTTCCATGGAAAACTGGCTGCTGGAGGCGTTAAGGGGGCGGGTGGGGGGGGAGGGGAAGGCTGCAGGCAGGAAACACGGAGTTAAGCCAAAGTGCATGGACCGCTTTGCTTTAGGGCCGCGAGCGTCCGTGCTGATGGGCACAGATTCCGCAGGAGAGCGAAGAGTGGCCATTTCCCAGAGCAACTGGTAGGACTTGTGTTCCAAGGAATGCTAGCTTGGAAAAATAAGCTTCATTAATACATAGGCACAAACAGGAAAGACGTTTAATTCAAACATCTGTAAGGAAGTGACTGAAACTAATGATATTCTAGGTCACCACGAGCACCTCGGAGGTGCTAACAAACAGTCGTTTTGCAGGCCACATTATCTACCCGCCATGCAATAAAAACAGAAATTAAGAACAAAGGAATAAACGATAAAAAAAAAAGAAAGAAAGAAAAATCACTTGGAAATTTATTCCTAAATAACTCAAATCAAAGGAGGGAACGGGACTGCGATTATGGGCCATTCGGAACATAACGACAGTGGGAACTCCAGAGAGCGAAACTTGGGGAATGCAACCAAAGCACTCCCCATAGCTCTAAATGTTTCTGTTATTAAACAAGGAAGAGTGAAAGTAAATGAAGCATCCCACTCAAGGAGCTAGAAAATAAGCAACAAGATAAGTAGAGATAAAAACTAATGACATAGAAAACATGGAAATCTGTAGAAGTGATAAATCTAGGACTGGGTTTCTTGTTAATAACCGTAAGACACCCACACTTGAGGAAGGCCGATAAAGGGAGGGGCAGGAAGCAAGTGAGGGAGAGAGAACAGCAAAGCACAGCATTAGCGAAGTCAAGGAGGTTTAACCAAAGACGTGGAGGAGAGATTTCAAATCAGAAGAGAACACTAAATGCGTGGGTCTGCTAGTCAGTTTGGAGAGTTCAGTGGAGAATGCGTGTGTCTTAGCCAGCTCGGGCTGCATAACCCCCCAGACTGGGCGGCTTCAACAGCAGGAATTTATTTCTCACAGTTCTGGAGGCTGGAAGTCCAAGATCAAAGTGCCAGTAGGATTGGTTTTTGGTGAAGTCTGTCTTGCTGGCCTGCAGATACGTGAAAGGCTTTTCCTCTGTGCACAAGGAGAGAAAGTGTTCTGGTGTCTCTTCCTATTCTTAGAAGGACACCTATCCTATGGGAATAGGGCCCCACCCTTATGACCTCATTTAACCTTAGTTACCTCCTTCAAGGTCCTATCTCCCAAAACTGTCACCTTGAGGGCTAGGACTGAAACATGTGAATTTGGGAGAGATGCAATTCAGTTGATAACAGCATACTTTATAGATAAATAGGGATTTCTAAGAGAAGTAGAAACCCATGAAATCTACTTTAAAACTGACAGGCTGGGCATGGAAGCTCATGCCTTACAATCCCAGCACTTTGTGAGTCTGAGATGGCAGGTTTCAAAATAAAATTCTCAGATCAAAGAGGCTAGAAGTTCAAGACCAGCCTGGGCAACACAGACCCTGTCTCTACAAAGAATAAAAAAATTATCCAAGTGCGGTGACACATGCCTGTAGTCCCAGCTACTCAGGAGGCTTAAGTCAGGAGGATCTCTAGAACACAGAAATTTGACACTGCAGTGAGCTATGATCACGTCACTGTGCTCCAGTCTGGGCAACAGAGCAAGATCCTATCTGAAAATAAATAAATAGAAATGAAACTGACAGAACCAATTGCTAAAAGGGTGTGTGTCAGAGAGTTTAGTAGACAAGTTCTTTCGGACTTCAAAAGAATGTCTCTAGGCTATTTAAATTGTCCAGAAAACAAAAAAAGAATGTATTCTGATTCACTTTACAAATGTAGCAAAGTTGTGACATGTCACTGGACAAAGATAACCAGTCTCCACCCAACCTGGCATTTTAACCGGAACCCAAGTGATCTGTGTGCACTCGATAGTGTGAAAAGTACTACATGACACTACATGGACAGAGGTTTCAATATAAAGTCCTCAAATCATAGAGGACAGCAGGAGCCTGGATGGCTGAGACCAGGGAGTCCTGAGCAAAGAGTGGCCTAGGAGATGGGCAGTGTCGGGAAGTCCTGGACCCCAACCCCAAGGCTCACGGGGGCTACCTATGCTGTCCACCCCCATCTCCTGGACATGGCAAGGAGACTCAAGGAGGCAGAAATGAAGTGGTCACCCCACCCCAGCCCCTCGTACACACAGCATGAGCTTGGCGTGCGTAGGATGGTCTTACATCCTGAAGGGCACTCTTGGGGCACCGGGCACAGTGTTGACACTAACTGCTACAGGGTATAAAGACAGTCAGCTCAGTGCAAAACCTAACAGTTGAGCTGTCTGGGGAGGTAGTGAGCTCCCCGTCACTGTATAACCATCCTCCAGGGAAGCTCTGGAGGGGGGACGCTGGCCCAGGGACAGAAGCTGGCCTTGATGGCATCACTTTTTTTTTTTTTTTTTTTTGAGACAGAGTCTCACTCTGTTGCCCGAGCTAGAGTGCTGTGGCATCAGCCTAGCTCACAGCAACCTCAAATTCCCGGGCTCAAGCGATCCTCCTGCCTCAGCCTCCCGAGGAGCTGGGACTACAGGCATGCGCCTCCATACCTGGCAAATTTTTTCTATATTTTTAGTTGGCCAATGAATTTCTTTCTATTTTTAGTAGAGACAGGGTCTCGCTCTTGCTCAGGCTGGTCTCGAACTCCTGACCTTGAGTGATCCTCCTGCCTCGGCCTCCCAGAGTGCTAGGGTTACAGGCGTGAGCCACCATGCCTGGCCAGCATCACTCTTTGGAAGCCTAAAGAATTCAGATTTGTAATGACTCTAACTCTCCAATGGCTCCGTCCCACCCCGTAATGATAATTGTTGACGTGGCTAACCAGGACATGCGATTTTTCATTTTCAGAAAACACCATTTCTGCACGCTCTGTGCCCTTCTCTCCACACCTGCATTACCATCTGTCGGCAGCATCTCTCAGGATGGAGATAAGCACGGGAGAGGAGCGAGAGGAAAGCGGCTCTGATCTTACTCGAGTTATTGGCCACATATATGCCGACAGGCCTGAAAAGTACTAGCACGGACAGGAGTGTGCGCCTCCCTCTCTCCCCGAGGGTTGCCATGGTGAGCAGCCTCGCAGGTCCCAGGCTCAGAGCAGATGCCAGGAGAAGGCCGCCAGCTTGAGGACCATTCAAGACGTTATTAGAAGCCCAAACAACCCAGGCCACCCCTCCCTCCATAATGGACTGAATCTCCGCCTGCCGCACTCATAGGTGCTTGGCCACAAAGAAACCTGCAACGGCTAATGCCTTCTCCTTATTGTGTGGATTTTAACAACGGATGAAGTGCTTTCACTGTGATCCCCACATGCAGACTTGCAGAGGCCTGAGGACTCCAGCCTGGGCCACCCCTGGTCGTGAGCACAAAAAAGGCTGTGGCACTGGGGATTAAAAGGGCACCGTCAGCACCGTCAGCAGACGCAGCGCCAGGTTGTGGGGGCGGAAGTGCTGCTGCTGAACTCCCTGTGAACTCTGAGTGGGGCCAGTGCCACCGTGCCTCCAGGACTGGGCTGCAGGCTTGGAGAAAATGGTCACACTGCCACCTGCATGGTGTGGAAGTTACGATTTACCAAGGACGCAGAGCAGAGCAGACCAGGAGCCTTCCCTGGGGTGAGTGGGGTGGGGTACGGGAGTGTGACCTCAGTTTCCCATTCCTCACAGGAGACAGCTTGGTTGGAGGTGCTGGGGTTCCACCAGTCTGGGGTAAGATCCAAATCTCAAGATCCCGAGAAGGCCTGAGCCAGCACTAACCACTGATCCCCTGCTGTGAAGCTGGGACTTTGGGTTTTCCCCCTCGAGGAGGAGGGAGTACATTCCGTATGTGTGGAGGAAAGGGAAAGGACACTGGCGACAGGAGGGGCAGATTGCAGACGCCCTCAGGACTCTACAAAGTTCCTGGGCACATAGGAGGACTGTGCCTCCTTGACCCTTGGAGTTAGGTGTGGCCAAAGGAGTAGCTCTGGCTGATGGATTGGCAGCGGAAGTGATGTTCGTCATTACCAGCTGGAAGCTTTAGGAGCCAGTCCATGATTTGCCACCTCCCCTTCCTCCCTCCGGCAGGAAGCAAGTGTTGCTATGGAGGCTCCATCAGCCTGGGTCGCACTTGCCACGTGGGCCCATCCCCACCCCCCTCCCCACCCAGGCAACCTGCTTTGGACAAGACATGGGAGTGACACATAAACCTTTGTTGTTTTAAGCCCTAAAGTATTGGTGCTGTATGTTACTGCAGCCTAACCTTGCCTATCCTGACTGGCACACCCAGAATAATTCAATGGCATGGTCATGGAAGCTGCCTTTTCTAGAATGCTCTGTCTAGTCTTTCGTCTAAACCTTAGCCCCCCCTACAATCTCTTACTATGACGCCAGTGAGTGTCACGGTGCTATGTTGTCCACACGTCATTTGATAGGAACAACTCACATGCATGATCACATTGCAACTATGTGACAATGTAGACAAAGCTAATCACGTCAAGGCTCAAGAGGAGCTGAACAACACCATGGCCAGGATGTAGAGAGATGGAAAACATGCCATTTACTATGGCAAAAAAGAAAGAAAAACTGTAAAGCATGGGGGGAGGGGGGTGGGTATATACATACATAATGAGTGAGATGTGCACCAACTCAGGGATGGTCATGCTGGAGACTCAGACTTGTGGGGGGGGGGGGGGGTAAGGGCATTTATTGAAACCTTAAAATCTGTACCCCCATAATATGCCGAAATAAAAAAAAAAGTCAAAAAATAAAAAAAAAACTGTAAAGCATAAAAAATTAAGTTTAACAAAATGTGCAAGACCAGCATGAAGAAAACTACAAAATGTACTTGAAAAGACAGTCAGTAAAGCTTAGTAAATACAAGGCACTCCTCCACACATACACACACACAAATGCCCCCTGCACAAGGTCACATGGCTGACAAGTGGCAGGAGGAAGGATTTGAATACAGTCTGCTTTCTTAACCGCCAACAAAATTCATCAAGAATAGGATCGGCAAACTCTCTGTAATGGGGTGGGCAGACAGACATCTGAGGCCTTGTGGGCCCCCTGGACTCTGCTGCAACTACTCAAATCTAGCTTATAAGCAGGCAATAGACAATATATAAGCAAATGGGTGTGGCTCTGTTCCAATAAAACATTATTTACAAAAGCAGACAGCCACCTGGATTGACAACTGCAGAACTGGTCACTGTAGAAGACAGAACTAGTGAACTAGGGTACAGATCGGAAGAAATTATCCAGAATACACACACACACAAATACAGAAGATGGGGTGTGGGATGCTGTAAGGATTCAGTGAGAAGGTCTAGCATTGGGGGTCCCAGGAAGGGGGGGAGGAGAAGGAGGGAGAGAGGGAGGGAAGGAGGGAGGGGGGGAGAGGGAGGGAAGGGGAGAGAGAGAGAGAGAGAGATTGAGAATACAGAAGTGATATTTTAGAGATAATGGTATTTTTTAAAACTAATGAAAGATACTAATTCACAGATTCAAGAGGCCGAACAAATATTAATAAAAAGAAGACATAAAAAGAAGTCCACAGCTCAACATTATAGTGAAACTGTAGAAAAACCAAGGATTAAAAATAAATTCTTTAAAACAGACATAGAAAAAGAAAGATATTACCTTCCAAAGAAGTTAGGTAATAGTGGGGCAGCTGAATTCTCTTTTTTTTTTTGTAGAGATGAGGTCTTAGTATGTTGCCTAGGCTCGAGTGGAGTGGCTATTCACAGGTGCAATCTTAATGCACTACAGCTTCGAACTCCTGGGCTCAAGTGATCCTCCTGCCTCAGCCTCCCAAGTAGCTGGGACTACAGGTGCACACCACCACACCTGGCTAAGTAGCTGAATTCCAAACTGCAACAGTGGAAGCTTGAAGGAATTGGACTCTGTTCCAACATGAAAAAAAAAAAAAAAAAGAATACAACTATACTCAGCAAAAATATCTTTCAAGAACATGGGTAAAATAAAGACGTTTTTAGGCAAACAACAAAAAGAATTTGTCAAAAGATTCTAAACATTAAACTCCAAGCAGAAGGTAGGTGATTTGGCATGGCAGGTCTGAGATGCAAGGAGAAACAGAATAGCAAAGAGAGGAGTAAATATAGGGACAAATGTAAATAAACGTTAATAATACAACATCATCAAAATGATATAAAAATCACAATAACAACAAGTCTAGTGAAGGTTTTTTAAATTAGGTTTAAAATACATGGAAAAAAACCATAATAAGCCAGGAGAGGAATAAATGAAGAAAAAGGCCTATATTGTCCAGGAAGAAGATAAAATGTTTATTAACTTTAAACTTTAGTAGGTTTCCTATGAATGTTTTAATTTGTGGAGTAACAACTAAATGTTTTTTTTTTCTTTTTTTCTTTTTAGTAAAGACAGGGTCTTGCTCTTGCTCAGGCTGGTTTTGAACTCCTGAGCTCAAGTGATCCTCCCACCTCAGCCTCCCAGAGTGCTAAGATTATAGGCGTGAGTCACCTCGCCGGGCCACCACTAAATGCTTAGAGAGTGTACAAAACAGTGGGAAAAACTGGAAGATAATTAAACTAAAGAATAGGTTAGAGACCACAACATAAGACGGAAGGCTTAAACCCAAATATATTAGGAATTATATTAAACAAATATGGGCAGTAAAAAGACTTAAATGACAACATACATCCATGAGTGACTTTCAGTGGTAGCTTTCCCCAAAGCCACCCACCCCTCCCAAGTGGTAGACAAGGTGGCCTTTTCCTGATGACTCAAGGTGCCCATTATGACCACCATGGCTGGTCCTTGACATCACACAGTGTACCCATCAGGGCCAGGGGCCAATGCACACCTTCCTCGCCTCCTTGCATGGCTGCTGTGTTTTTTTTGGCTCTTGTATCTGCTTTACGTGGCTCTTCTGACTCACTTGCCATTTGCTAACCCTGTGCTCTATGTAGCTGCTTCTGACAGATCTTCTTTCCTCTTCTAATCTTCCACTCAGTGGTCCCAGCGAACAGGGACAAGATAAGATCTTCACCTATAGAGAGTCCAGGGGCCAACGCTGGGCAGAGACTAGCTTGACCCTTCTTACAAAAGGGCTTTTCCACAGGTGGCGCCTCGTTTAGCCTCTGCACAGTGAGACACTCTGCCTCGAGAACAACTTCTCATGGAGCCAGAAGCCTTAGAAATCTGCCCGTACAACCCTCACCACCGAGTCCCACTCAGCAGGTTCCAGTACCACCTGGCCTCGTGCAGGAGAAAGAACCCCAAGAAAGCCAAAAAGATGGCCAGCTGCAAATACAACGCCTGCCACGTGGTCCCCATCAAAGAACTGGAGGAGCACGAGGCTGCTTGTGTCAACAGAAGCTCCGTGGAAGAAGAGGACAACTTGAGCCCTCTGAAAGTTGGTCTTCCAGGTTCGGAGCAGAAGGACAACCCCCTGCAGACCTCCCCCTGGCTTCCCAACCCTGATATCTGGAACGTCGATGACACTAACTGCCACCCTATGTTTGTCCTTAAGACTTTTGTTCCCCAAAAGCTTGTTTGTGAGAGCGACACAAGGGAGTCGGAGAGGGAGGAGACCAGCCCCCAGAAGATCCTCAGACCAGGACAGTAAAGTACCAGCCAGGGAAGCACCACTCACCTCCCCGGCATGAAAGGATATGCATCGCAATAAAAGGCATGCACAGTAAACTACACTGGGGTACCTTTTTTTTCCCCCACCTAACAGATTGGTAAATATCAAAAGGCTTAAAATACTCTCCTGACAAAGGTGGGGCAAAACAGGCACTTTCATAATGTTGGTTATAATGGTAAGTTGGTACCACCTCCACGGAAGGCAATTTGAAAATAGCCACAAAAATTATCAATGTGCGTAGGCTTTGATGGAAGAATCCCAATTCTGGGACTTCACTCCATGAAAATATTTAAATGCGTGGAAATATATTTACATATGTGGAAAATGAGGTAAGTACAGGTTATTCTCTGAGGTGTTATTTGTAGCAGCAAAAGGTCAGAAATGATCTGGGCGTGGTGGCACACACCTGTAGTCCCAGCTATTCTGGAGGCTGAGGCAGGAGGATCACTTAAGTTTGAGTCCAGCCTGGGCAGCACAGTGAGATCACATTCTTTTAAAAAATGGGGGAATGGGGGGCCAGAAATGGACTAAATATGTCAAGAGGACCTGATTATAGTGTAACCATACAATGGAATAGTACTCTGCCTTCAAAAAAAGTGAGGAAGCTGTTTCTGTACTGATATGGAAAGGCTAACATGTACTGTTTAACTCAGAGGTCAGCAAACTTCTGTAAAGAGCCAGATAGTAAGTACTTTAGGCTTTGCCAGCCAAGCGGTCTCTGTCACAACCACTAGGTTCTGGCACTGTAACCTGAGAGCAGCCACAGATAATATGTAAACAAATGGAAGGTGTTCCCTAGACAGCCTGGGTGTGAGCCCTGGGAGACAGAGGCAGCCCTGTCCCCATCCTCAAGGTGGGGAAGGGGCCCTCCTACACTGACAGCCCCCTGGGCAGGTGGCCATGGCACGCTGGGAGCAGCCAGTTGATGGAGCCTGGGGAAGTCGGGGAGGGGAGGGGTTCTAGGCTGAGAAATTGCAAAAGGCGAGAGGCTGGTGTGGTTCAGCAATGGAACCACCCGAGCATCCAGCTCCTCCACGTAGGCTGCGGGAAGCAGGGCAGGAAAAGCAGAACCCTGTCCCCTCCTCAGCTCCAGAGCAGGAACTGGGACACAGCCAGGCCAAAAGAGGGCATGACTGGGTGTGGCTGGCTGGGGGACCCCATGTGTGAGCTCAACAGGGAGGGGGCGCGAGGCCAGACAGACCTGAACTCCAGCATCCTCACTCACAGTCCTCTGCACCTACCTCCTGCCCCAGGAGAGAGGACCTGTCGGGTCTCTGTTGGGAGTGAGGCTCTGAAGCCAGGCCTGTCCTGCCCTGGGCTCACTCAACCTTGGCCCCCCTGGGACAGCCACGTATCCTGTCCCATGAATCCCACTGCGGAGAACACTTCCCGACCTCGACCTTCTCAGGCTTGGCATCACCCCCTCTTCAAGCCCCAGTGACTCCTCCCAACTACAGCCAAGTACCAGGGCAGGCAACAGCCCAGGCTGCAACTGCTGCCACACCTAAGGGATTTAGGGCCACTAGGGAAGCAGGTCTGGTGCTCCCCAGCCCTGGCCACTGCGGCTCGAAGGTTTTGCCTGGTGCCTGTCACTCCTCCTCATTTACTGTTTGACCCGGGAGCTGGGCTCAGCTTAAGGCAGGGGTTCTTTGGAGACCAGGTGAGCCACCCAAGGCAAGGGCCAAGCAAGGGCCTACTGCCCCGTCCCACTGACCACCTCTGCCTGCCCGTCTCCGCCCACCCATGGTCAAGAGTCCTCAGAGCTCTGCAGGTACCCAGTGGGCAGAGACAAAAACTGCTCCCAGCTCACTAGGGGAGCAGGGTGCACCACCCCCTAGGCCTAGGCCGTGCACACAAGACTGCACTCAGGATGAGAGCCCAGGTCCCTGCATCCCTGAGGACAGTCACCAATGCCCAAAAGGAAGGTAGAGCTCAGAGCAGCACAAGGAGGGAGGCGATTTTATTCTTTCAAGAAAATGCACCAACAGGGGTTGAGGAAAGGAGCAACCCTGCCACGCCCTCTGTCCTGAGCAGTCTGAGATGAGGCCGGGCCTGACCCAGGCTTGGGAGTCACTAACGGGGCTCCCTGTGGCACTGGGGAGGGAACCAGGCAGGCCCAGGAGTGGGGCCCTGTTCTGTTAGCACCAGGAACCGCCTGCAGCTGGACTGGGCGGCGGGACAGCCCTCCTGCCCCGACCTGAGCAGACTGGGAGGGGCAGGCAGAGAAGGCTCCCTGCAGGCGGGTAGTCACCTGAGTGAGAGTCTCAAATTCACAGACCTCTCTGCCCCCCACCCCTGTAAACATGAGAATGGGCTCGTGACCGCCCAGCCCCTCAGGACAAGATGAGGGTCCGAGACGTGTGGCTGGGCTTCAAGCGGCCCAGGAGCTGCCGGGCTTTCTCCTGCATGAAGAGTTGGTCCCTGGTCCCCCCGCAGGCCACTGTCTTCCAGGCGCTGGTCATCTGGCAGGAGACAAGAGGGTTACCACCCAGGCAGGGACAACCCAGGCAATCTTGGCCAGGGAGGGTCAAGGGCACCTCTAGGAGCCTCCCTCCCTCTAGAGGCCAGCAGCTTCCTGTGCTCTCTGTACCCTCCTGGGTGCCCTGGGGATGTCACTCCCTGGCCGCGGGCTTCCTCACGGTAAAGCAGGCGGCCGGACAAGGAGACATGGCCGTGCCCCCAGTGCAGCACCCGCCACAGGAGAAAGCCACAGAGACGCGAGCAGCCCAGGCCAGCCCCACCCTCGAGCGCAGACACTCGCGGAGCAAACCAAACACGGACGTACTGACTTGGTTACAAGTGAGACCCAGGCCATGAAAGTGGCAATGAGCGGGGTCTCTCCAGTACATGGGGTCAGGGAAGGCTTCCCCGTGGAAGTGGCGTTTGGACTGAGATCAGAAGAGTAAGTCCAGCAAACACGGCCACAGGAGGGCCGCAGGAGCTTCCAGGCAGAGGGAACGGCCCGTGCAAAGGCCCTGAGGTGAGAAGGGCAGTGTGGCAGCACTCACGGGGGCAGGTGTCGGGAAGTGGCTTCGGGGCTTCTGGGCCACCACTGCCTTGTCAGGCTTGGCCTGCAGGAAGCCCTGGTTGAGCAGGCTGTTGTCCCCTTTGATCCCTGACAGGGTGAGGCTGGAGGAGCTGGATGAGGCAGTTGTCGGCTGAAATGGAAACCAAGTTAAAGAGTTGCCACTCTGTCACAAGCTCTTGGTGGGAAGAAAAAGTGCCCTGTGGCACCACCCAAGTGCCATCCCTCCTGGCTGCTGAGATCTGGAGTGGGAGGCACTCTCTCTATGCCTCAGTTCCCTCTTCCATATGGGGGTTTACACAAATCTTACTTTTTTACTTAAAAGATTAAGCAAGGAACTTAAATCTTTTCTAAACAACTTTTTAACTCACAAGACCAAGAAAACGTGTGCAATGCCCATTTTGGAGCCTGACACCAGCACGTGCTCAATACTGCTGCGCCCTTCACAGGCAGCCTCAGGCAGAGCCAAGGCTGTTCCTACTTCTCCCAGTGCTAGAAACATCCACGAGCATCAGAAAGAGGCAGCAGCACCCTGCAAACACAGCAGAGTTGCACCAGGCCCCTTTCTGTGCCTTCCAGCCTCTGTTCCGCTGCTCACTTTGCCCTCTGGGCTGCTTTTTTCTTCCTAGAAACAGGGTCTCACTCTGTTGCCTAAGCTGGAGTGCAGTGGCCCGATCGCTGCTCACTGCAACCTCTAATTCCCAGGCACGAGCAATCCTCCCACCTTGGCTTCCTAAGTAGCTGGGACTACAGGCATGTGCCACTCTACCCAGTTAATTCTTTTATTCTTTTGTAGAGACAGGGTCTTACTATGTTGCCCAGGCTGGTCTCGAACTCCTGGCCTCAAGCAATCCTTCCACCTTGGACTCCCAAAGTGCTGGGATTACAGGCGTGAGCCTGGTTTCAGGGTTCCTTTTATAGCCAAATAAATGGGGCTGGGGGAACCTGAAAGACCCCAGGGAGCAGTGCTGGTGTCAGGACTCAAACCCAGGCCCACCTGACTCTTCATCCTTTGCTGTGACATTTTTTTTTTTGGCAATCTGGCTGGAGGGCACTAAGTCCCCAGCCTGGCAGGGGTCCCTGGCCAGAGTGAGGTTTCTCTGCAGAGACCATGAGGGTAGCAGTCAACTTGCAAGATCTGGTCAGGCAATTCGCAACCTCTGGTCACAACCCCCCATGCCTCTCACTGGTTCCCTGGCTCCACCCTGGCACCAGGGCAAGCTGGGCTCACCCCACCATCAGCTGAGAGGGAGCGCCATGGCATGGTCTCTGGGGACCCACACTCCGCACAGGCAACGACCCCCTTCCTGAGGTCAGCCTGCCCACGGTCCCTGGCACAGCAAGTGCAGTGGCCTGGGAGCTGGACAGCACCTGGCCCAGGCCTGGCGTGCCCCCAGCCGCCTGCCTGTTACTTGAGGAGCGCCACTGACCCTCTCTGTGGTCACCCCCACGAACAGACGCAAGGCACGGTGCTGGACACCCATGGTTTCCAAGCGTGTTCTAACAACACAGCTCCTGTCAAATGGAATCTTCTGTGAAAGACATAAGCAGAGCTGCTGACGAAGCCAGGGGTGGGTGACAGCCCCCACCCGTGTGGCCCGTGTTCCGGAAGCCCAGTCCGAGAATCACCAGACCACTCCAAAGGCAGAAGAGGCATTCAGGGAGGCTCTGTCCTCCGCAGGCAGGGGAGCCCTCTGCTGTCCTGGGGTGGCTGACGACTTACCAAGGACACGTTCTTGGGCAGCGTGGACATCATCAGCTTCACGTCCTCATCCACAATGTCAAGAGCCAGAGACTTCCGGACCTTCTTGATGGGGCTGCGCCGCAGCTGGGGGATGGGGAGGGGAGGAAGGAGGTGGTCAGGGTGGGTGTCAGGGACTCCCGTGGTCAGTACCTGATGGCCACGGTCGCAAAACCAGGTCCTGCTGCAGTGGAGCCTTTGAGTGAGGCCGGGCAGGCAGAGCTCTGCTATCAGGGCGTGGGGGGCTGGGAGACCCCACGCCCAGGGCAGACCCTGTCCTGCCAGACGCCGCGACAGTGAGCAAGGACACAGCCCGAGCCTCCACCCACAAAGAAACCCACTCTACACCCCCGAACGGACCAGACACATCCCCCAAGGCCCAGCGAAGACTCGTCTAAGCAACACCTAAAACACCCACCACAGGCAGGTAACGTGGAAGCGTAAAAGCCCTTGGGACTAACCTCTCCAGAAACGCCTGTTACGAGGAATGCCCCAACCCTAACCCCGCACCCCTCTATACGCAGGTCTGGGGTCTGCTTCAACACCAGGGAGGGGCTCTGAGACGAACACCCCCAACCCAGCGGTGGCGCCAGCAGGAGCTGCCGCGGTGCAGAACCACCGCCCCCTAGCCCGTCCCACACCGAGGAGAGGCCAGGGAGGGCCCTGGAGGTGGAGGCTGGCTCAGGGGCCAGCTCCTGTGCCAGGCTTGGGGCCATCCCTTCCCTGCCCTCCGCACCCAGGGGTCCCACCCTGCCCACTCCCGTCCCCGTCCCTACCGCACGCAGCCCAGACACCCAGCCAGGCGCTGCCTTGCTGGCAGCCCTTCTTGACTGCCCCACGCTCCGATTCCCACGGACTCCTCCCTGCCTTCTGGCCACTGCCCCGACACCTCGATCACTGCTCCATGCACCACACCCAGCCCAGGCCCACCTCAAAAGGGTCGGACAGAACGCCGGGTGAGTGAGTGAACAGGTCAAAGGGGAGCAAGGGAGGGTCCCAGAGACACCAGACCTTACGATGTCAGTCCCTCGATAACCACTGTGGGGCAGGGCACACGTGCTGACCACCCTCTCCCCGGCCTTCCACCACCTGTCCCCAGATCACCCCCATGACTCCAGCTCCCCCACCCCCGCTGCCCAGGCTGGGGGCAGGGCCCCCGCGCCCACACACTCACCCCCGGCTTCCTCTTCTGCTTCTCGGGCCTCACGTCATCCTCGATAGCGAGCTCGATGCCGGCCTCGGAGCGCAGCACCTCCTTCAAATCCTCCTCCAGGTGTGGGGTCTGCGGCTGCAGGCACAGCGGGGGGGGGGGGGGGGGGG
>VSMD01125923.1:0-42892 GCA_008750895.1 Mirza zaza | reverse complement strand
AGTTTGCTGGTGAGTATATGTGGTTCTTGTTTTTCCATTCTTGGGATACTTCACTTAGTAGTATGGGTTCCAGCTCTAACCAGGAAAATATTAGATGTGCTATATCACCATTGTTTCTTAGAGCTGAATAGTACTCCATGGTATACATATACCACATTTTATTAATCCATTCTTGGATTGATGGGCACTTGGGCTGCTTTCACAGCCTTGCGATTATGAATTGTGCTGCTATAAACATTCGAGTGCAGGTGTCTTTCTTGTAGAGTGTCATTGGATCTTTTGGGTAGATGCCCAGTAATGGGATTGTTGGGTCAAATGGTAGATTTACTTGTATCGCTTTAAGGTATCTCCAAATTGCTTTCCACAGAGGTTGAACTAGTTTGCAGTCCCACCAGCAGTGTAGGAGTGTTCCTCTCTCTCCGCATCCACGCCAGCATTTGTTGTTTGGGGTCTTTTTGATATAAGTTTAATAATAATGAAGAGCATCAATAATTTATAAAAAATGATCAGAAGGAAAGAGACATATACTGATTAATGAATAAAGAATCTAGAGAGGAAAATCCTGTGCAGAAACTATCATAGTAGTTTCAAGAAACTCTGAAAGACCAGTGTGAATGAAAATAATGATCCAAGTAAAAAGTGGAAAGAAAAGGGACCAGAAATGTAACAAGTATCAGATTTGGTAGGGACAATACATCTGGGGTTCTAGCTCCTCCACTGCCAAATCCCCAAAGAGAATGAATGTTGTTATCAACTCTTCAAAATAACCCAAGGTCAAAAATGCTTTCAGAACACAAACTCTAACTTTTGTGCTATAAATGAATTGCACAACATGGCATGAAGAAATTTTTGTAGCTAAAAAAAAAATAAATATAAATATAAATTTTTTAAATAAGATAAAATTAATATTTTGTAGTGAGCTTTTATTTGCCTTTTAATTTTCAATTGTAGAGTGAACTTCACAATACCTCCTCAAATATTTCAGAATAATGTAGTCATCTTGGCTTTATGTTTCTTTATTTTTTTCTCTTATCAACACAGAAGGAAAATCCATAATAATGTGATTACTTAGATCTTTGTTAAAACCTTATGATGATTTTTTATTATAATCACATAATAAAAACTTTGGAATGGACCTTATAGTGAAGTCCTTAATTTTATATTTGAATATGTGAGGATTATTAACATGACAAATGTCAATCAAATAAACAGCTTAACATTAGTTTTAGGTTTATGTTTCTTGCTGTATAGTTTGAGAGTTTTTCTGACAATGTGATCCTATAATTTAGGGTCACTTGCCAGTTTGTTAATTATATTTCTGTGGATAATTAAAATTAATTCTCATTAAATGGGGTGCTTCTCTTTTTTTTTATTAAGTACATTTTCACGGGTAAGTCTTGGAAATTGTTTTATTTCAAAATATTAAGAGGGTACAAATGTTTTTGCCACATGGATATCTTTTACGATGCTTAAGTCAGGGCTTTTAATGCAGTGCATTTCACGGGTAGGGTAGGTTGAGATGGATTTGCTTCCATTATAATTTTCAGCTCATCATTATATACCTTAGTCTCAGGTGGCCCACATGGCTCATTTTAAAGATTAAAACCACCACAATGGAACTTCTTCATTAGCCACATCCTTCCCAAACGTTTCATTGATATTTTGAGCTATCTGTGCTGCATTGGTTCCATAACAGAACTCAAATAGAAAATAACACAAATTTTTGACTTATCCATGGTTTCACAAAAATTGCTCTAAAAACAACAAAAGAAATCACAGCAAAAATGTGCATTTGAAAGTATGAGGATGTACCTTCAAAATAATATTAAAACAAGAAGTGTTAAAGTGAAATGTCAGAGATAGATAGCAACTATCAAATTTAGTACTTAAGGAAATCAGGCATTTCATACTCAGTAACATAATCCAAAGAACTCAAGCAAATGTACAAGAAAAAAAGCAAATAATCCCATCAAAAAGTAGGTGAAAACATAAAAAGATCTCAGAAAAAAGACAAATGGAGAAGAAAATACGAAAGAAAAAATGCTCAGCATCACAAATTATCAGGGAAATGAAAATTAAAATGACAGTGATATATACCTTACGCCTGTCAGACTGGCCACTACTAAAATGTCAAAAAACAATAGATGTTAGTATGGATGTGGTGAAAAGAGAACACCAATACACTATTGGTGGGAATATAAACTAGTATAGCCTGTATGGAAAACAGGATGGAGATTCCTCAAAGAACTAAAAGTAGACTTACCATTCAATCCAGCAATTGCATTACTGAATATGTACCCAAAGGAAAAAGTTCTTTTATCAAACAGACACCTGCATCTGAATGTTTGTTGTAGCGCAATTGACAATTGCAAATATATGAATCAACGTAAGTGCCCATCAATTGATGAGTGGATAAAGAAAATGTGGTGTTTGCGTGTGTATTAATATTAATATATATGTAGCACTACTCAGCTGTGAAAAGGGATGAAATAATGTCTTTGGCAGCAATGGATATCAAAAACTAAGAAGTGAGGAGGGTGGGAGAGGGGTGAAATATAAAAAGCTACCTATTGAGTACAATGTACACAATTCTGGTGCTGGGTACATTGAAAGCCCTGACTTCAGAATTACACAGTTCATCCATGTAACAAATAACATTTGTACCCCCTAAAGATACTGAAATGTTTAAAAAAGTCTGTGTAAGTATAAATCCATTTAAAACCACCAGGAGGTATGTCTAACAGTTCTTTGTATTATCACTACAAGCTATGTTGTGGTCCTTGGACGTAGTAAATAATCCTCAAACCTCTTTAAAATAGCTTTTGTATTAATACTAATCTTAATACCATATAAGTCCTCATTACATTATTGGTTTGGTTGACTTAGTGGAATACGCCGTTATTCTTCGCATCATTAAACGTCATTCTTGGTCACATATATCCAAGTGGCCATCTCCAGACCTTAGGCTGAATGCATTCTATTCCATTTTGACTTCAAACCTAGTGTTCTTTGGGGGAAACCCACTTTAATGTTCCCTCAGAAGATTATTGAAGGAAGGCCTTCCATACCAGCATTGTCTATCCCTGAATTTCTTGATCATCCATTCAGCAAAGGCTTGTATGCCTGAGCAAATGATGAGAATACCACATCGGAGTCTGTAAATATCCAGACATTGCTCCGACAGTGAGAACCAAATGCTCCCTGCTCTCAAGGATATGTTGCTCATACATATGGTCATTCAATGGACTAAATTTTGCCTTCTTTGACCAAAGTTTTATCATTCAGAGGGAAAATTTCAACAGATTTCCATATGAATCATAACTTTCAATTTAAGAACCTCTATAGGGAAATTATGTATCCTGATTTTCTTTAGCAGAAAATAATTATATTCATGTCACTGAGCAGTAGGATTGAAAACCTTTGTCAGACACTCTATTTGTTCTGAAAATTATATTTATGAATATGATATACTTCTCTGAGCCACCTTCTATAACATGTTTCTGCATGTGCTATTTCTATTATATCAACGAACTTTGTTACAATGTACATCTTTTTATGAATGTCCCTCTGACATCATCCATAAAATAAAGGGCACTTACGATGACATTAAGTGGTATCTCTATGAAAGTTCAATATCTTCTTAGTTAATTTCTTGTTTTTAAAGTGTGCTTCATTTGGCCACTGTATAAGGGAATTATTGAATCCCAAATCCCAGTGCTCACCACTGTGTGGCAGTGTTAAGGATTCTGCCAGAGTCTCCAGTCTGCATATCTTCCTTCACACAGTAGACACCTACAAAAACATATGGGCATTAGGATTATTGGGTTTCAATGTCATTGCCTGCTCAAATTTCCATTACAAATCTTCTAGAGCAGAAGTTCCCAAACTTTTTGGCACCAGAGACTGGTTTCATGGAAGAAAAATTTTCCATGGACCTGGGAGGGGATGGGTGTGGGGGTGGTTTCAAGATGATTCAAGTGCATTACATTTATTGTGCACTTTATTTCCATTATTATGACATTGTCATATATAATGAAATAATTATACAACTCATCATAATTCGGAATCTGTGGGAGTCCTGAGCTTGCTTTTCTGCAACTAGACAGTCCCAAGACTGCAAGCAATTGATATATTATGGTCTTCGTGTAATTAAACCTCACTTCTAATGATAATCTGTATTTGCAACCACTCCCCAGCACTAGCATCACCACTGCAGCTTCTTCTCAGATCATTAGGCATTTGATTCTAGTAAGGACTGTGTAACCTAGATCCCTGGCATGTGCAGTTTACAGTAGGGTTTTCACTCCTATGAGAATCTAATGCCACTGCTGACCTGACAGGAGGCAAAACTCAGGCACTGATGTGAGTGATGGCGAGTGGCTGTAAATACAGATGAAGCTTCTCTCGTTCGCCGACCTCTCACCTCCTGCTACGTGGCCCGTTTCCTAACAGGCCATGGACTGATACCAATCTACCACCTGGGGGTTCAGGACTGCAGTCCAAGAGCCAGTGCCATTTCTTTCTTCTTACTAGGATGTGAAGAGATAGTGGTATGGTAAGGTTTGTAAGATGTCTATGGTGGTCACAGACTATGTTGTTTCTAGAAACTTGCCTGGTTGGTCCAGCCTCTGTATTTTGTCTATTATAGATTGATCAGTCACATCAGACTAATAATATTTTTGTAGCTCACATATTCTTTCAAGGTTCTTCTTCTGAAGAAGAAACTATTGCAAAATTATCAATGTATTGAATTAACTTACTTTGAGTATCGTCGTATCTAAATTTCATTTCACCAAATTATGGCAGTATTCTAAGTTTATATTCTTGAAAAAATGGTAAATATATGTTTATTTCTTTCCAAATAAAAACAAGCTATTCCTGATACTTCTTTGATTCTAAAAGTTCATCTGGAAGCATACAGATATGGAAACTGCAACTAAACTTTAAAAGAATAATCATCAATTCTGGATAAGACAGATTACAATTTTACAACAACTACAATAATTTAGTACTGGTTCAAATATGTATATTATGTGAATGATTAAAAAGACATAAAGTAATCTTTATTTCATATACATATTTAAAATGAGAGTGTTTCATTTAGGACGTTATTGGTACAAATGACAGAACACTCAATTCAACATTTTTTGAGGGTATTTATTGATTGGCTAACATAAGTATAAAATTCAATGTTATGAAAAGCCTCAGGGTTATTTGATAAAATGGATCAATTATGTTATAAAGGAGGCTTTTCTTTGTTCCATGGGTCCCCTATGTCATAGTGTTGGACTGTACATGTCTCTCCTATTGCTGGAAGGATTGTTATCTGTAGGAATCGGGCAACTGTGGCAGAGATAATTGACCTCGATTATCATGTAGAAAGGGAGGTGCTGTCACACAATGGTGGCAAGGAGTAATATTTTTGTCTCCCAGGTGACCTCCTTGGGCACATCTTGATACTCCCTTGTCTAATTAAATATGAAGGTGCAGAAATCCTGTTATGAATGGGCACAGTGAACAGGGATCAGAATTTTGGGGGTGAAAGATCTGGGCTACACCTTTAGAGAAGTCATTGAGACCAATAGAGGTAGTAGCCCAAGGTTAAGAGGGAGGAATAGAATTGATAATGAAGAAAGAAGATGGTAAATAGCAGTTACAACTCTAAGATCAGCTGCAGTGGCAAAGGGCACAGTTTGTCCCTTAAACTTTTCTTTCTAACTTTCACTTAGGAAGAGAATCCTAAAGTAGCTGTTTGTATGATGCATATGAAGAAATAGATTCAAGTGGCATGAGGAGTAGCCTGTGATGTATGTGGTGATGTACTGTCCTGCCTTCCCTTTGGGTAGAAAGGATTATTTCTCTAGTTGCTGGGAGTGCTATTAGTAGAACCTTCTCATGTTATCCCTTTCAACATTTGTAAAAGCTGCAGAGAGCCACCTCCCCAAGGTCTCATGCCCTTGCCCAGAGCAGTCCCTCATTGCATCCTGATAATATTTAGGTTCAAGTGTCCCTAGAGTGCAAATTAGATATATGTTCCTCTTCTACAAGGAAATAATTTACTTGATTAAAAAATTACAGAATCTAGATATTATGTACTGGCAATAATTGGAAAAACATGTGTGGAAATGGATCTTGTGGACATTGAAGTGGAGAAGAGTAAATTATAAGTCTGAGTGGAGGAATGTTTATCAGCGTGAGGATATTCTCCTATGGTATACATGGCACAAGGTGTATGATGCATAAAACTGAGCACATATTGTGTGTCAAACATAGAAGAGAGCAAATCGAGTTTTTAGGCTAGAGTCTTCCAGGTGGCACCATGATTCAGCCTTTAGCAGAACATTCCAGTATTCTATCCAGCCAATGGCTTCTAGGTGATGGGAAATGTGGTTATGCCAGTATATTCTATGGTGGTCAGTG
Organism: Mirza zaza; assembly: GCA_008750895.1. Taxonomy (NCBI): domain Eukaryota; kingdom Metazoa; phylum Chordata; class Mammalia; order Primates; family Cheirogaleidae; genus Mirza; species Mirza zaza. Next base: position 36,472 of record VSMD01125923.1, on the reverse strand, counting down.
ATTTGTTTCACTGTGTTTACTAGAAAATGTGTCCTCTGGTTAAAAATGACAGTGTTGGTGTATCGTATCAATGGATCGATGGATTGTATTCCATGAATAATAAATAAGTCTGATGTGCTGGGACAAATACGACGATGACAAGAAGCTGTCTCCTCCAGATGAAGGAGTTTCAATGAAGTAAGCTGCCACAAGTTTGTTGGCTGATTTCTCAGCAAATCGTCAATGATGGACTATGCTGGTGGAATTTTGGACATTTAGCAGTGACAGTGGCCAGGTCAGGCATGGTGAAAGGCAGACCAGGTTGTTCACTGAGCCTGTGTAGAGCATTCATATCTGCCACAGTGACTACATAGGTGACTGAGGAAATGGCTGACTGATATCCAAAGTATAGTTCATCTTCTTGATGGGGTTTTTGAAAGCCTTCTCTGTAGTAGATTCTCTCTGATACCCATTTATATGGGAAAATAACATTGTTGCATTTGGTGTCCATTATAAGAGCTCCATCCACATGCCACTCTTCCAACTCCTTTGTCATCATTTTTCCATTTTTTTTTCCATAACCCTCAGTATCTTATCAGATCTGTTAGCCAGTGTCCATGAGTCTGAATAGATCCATAATTCAGGCAACTTCTCCTTCTATATTAAGTGGAAAATCCAATGCACTGCTCAAAGTACTGCCCACGGGGAGGATTTTCCTTCACCACAATGCTTCAAGACCACCTTCAAGGGAGACTGTAGGGCAGCAATTATCAACTTTATCTGCTTTTGCCATACCATGCAGATGAGTAACTGTTGTTGTTGTCTTTAAAGCATTTTGTTTTTACTTTTTCTAGCTGTATCGAGGTATACTTGACAAATAAAAATTATATATATTTCAGGTATACAGTATAATGTTTGATAAACATATACATTGTGAAATGATTATCACAATCAAGCTAATTAATGTATCCATCACCTTACATAATTACTTTTTCTTGTGATAAGAACATTCAAGATCTATTCTCTGAGAAAATTTCAAGTATATAAAATATGGTATTATTAACTATAGTCACCATGTTCTACTGTAGCTCTCCAGAATTTACTCATCCCACATAACTGAAACTTTGTATCCTTTGACCAACATCTCTTCAGTTTCCCTACTCCCAGCCCCTGGTGACCACCATTCTAGTCTCTGCTTTTATGAGTTTGACTTTTCTAGGTTCCACATACAAGTGAGATCACGTGATATTTATCTTTTGGTGTAGAGGAAAGGGAATTCTTGTACACTATTGGTGGGAATGTAAATTGGTACGGCCATTATAGTAAAAACATGGAGGTTCATAAAAAAAATAAAATAGAACTACCATGTAATTTAAAATAGAACTACCATGTAATTCAGCAATACCACTTCTTGGTATACATCCAAAGGAAATGAAATCGGTATCTTGCAGTGTTATTCACAATAGCCAAGACATGGAAACAAATGTCCGTCAAGCTGTTAACAGATGAACGAATAAAGACAATGTGATATATATATATATATATATATATATATATATACACACACACACACACATATATATATATATAATAGAATATAATTCAACCTTAATTAAAAAGAAGAAAATCTTCCTATTTTTGACAACATGCATGAACCTGGAGAACTGTAATAACTTTTTTATTTTATTTTTAATTTACAAACAATTTTATGTACTTATGAGGAAATTTTGATATCATTTACAATAACGTGGATGAACCTGGAGGACATTATGCTTAGAGAAATGACTTCCTGAATGGACATTTAATGCACTGGTTTTTCAGTCTTTGTTATATTCTAATAAATTCCAGTAAGACTTTGGCTGACTTTTACACGCTTTGATATGTTATATTGTCATTTTCATTAAGATCAAAATATTTTCTAACTTCTATGGTTATTTATTTTACTAGTGGGTTTTTCAGAGGATATCTGCTTAATCTTCAAACATACAGAAATTATCTGGCTAATTTTAAGATTTTGTTTTCTAGCTTATATTCTTGATGTTCAGAGATACTTTATGATTATGATTCTTTGAAATTTGATGAGAATTTCTTTCTGGACCAGCAAGTGCTTGATTTTTTTTAAAACGTTCCATGTGCCCTTGAAAAGCAAATGGATTTTACAGCTGTTGGATACATTCTTCTCTAAAGTCAATAGGTGAAAACTGTTAGTGATGTTGTTTAAATCTTAAAAAACTTTATGTATATTTTTGTGTGCATAGTTTTGCCTTTACTGAAAGTTGAGCTAAAAATCTTCTTGTATTATTGCTGATTTGTCTATTTCTCTTTTTAAGTCAATCTATTTTTTAAAAGTCCTGTGAAGCTATGTTTTTAGGTGTATACCAATTTATAATTGCCATATCCTTCTGCTACTAACATTTTGCTATTGCAAAAAAAATAAAAATTATCTCTGGTAGTACTTCTTGTCTTGAAGGCTAGTTTTGCCTGATATTAATTAAGAAACTGTTTTTTTGGTCAGGGTTGATGTAGTTTATTCTACTCTTTTATTTTGACCTTTTTTGTCTTCTTCTTAAGATGTTTCTCTTGTTAGGCTCTTACTATTGAGTTCTATTTTTTTTTTTTAACACAGGGAATTTACTCATTTATTTTTTAATAAAATTAATCATTATAATTATTAAAAAGTGAAAAAACAAAATATGATGGCATAGATACAGTGAAATGGGAACACTTATACATGTTTGATGGTAATATAAACTAGTACAACCAGTATGGAGAGCAGTATGGAGATTCCTCGGGGAACTATTAATGAAAGTAGACCAACCATTCAATCCAGCAATCCAATTACTGGGTATCTACCCAAAGGAAAAGAAATTATTTTATAAAAAAGACACCTGCACTCAAATGTTTAATGCACCACAATTCACAATTGCAAAGATATGGGACCAGTGTAAGTGCTACCAATTGACAAGTTGATAAAGAAAATGTGGTATGTATATGTACCATGGAATGCTACTCAGCAATTAGAAGGAATGGAATAATGTCTTTGGCAGAAACTTGGGTGGAACTGGAGACCATTATCCTAAGTGAAATTTCTCAGTAATGAAAACACAAATACCACATATTCTCACTTATAAGTGGGAACTAAACAGGAGATATACATGGTCATAAAGTGGTGTAATGGACATTGAAAACTAAGAAGGGAGGAGGGATAAAAATCTACCTATCAGGTACAATGTATTAAATACAATGTATTAAATACTATTTTAGTGGCAGATACTCTGAAAGCCTTGACTTCATTCAGCATGATACAATTAATCCAGGTAACAAAATATTTGGACCCTGTAAATTTTTTGAAATAAAAAATAACCATATATTTGGTTGAATTCCTCATCTTCCTGTTTGTTTTACATTTATAAATATTGCCTATACTTAATATTCATTTTTGTTTAATCGCATATTTCCTCTTTCTTATAGTCTTCATTCTTTCCTGAATTTCCTCTTTACCAACCACTTCAGAGCTTTTTCCTTTATCCTGAAGATCAGTTTTCACAGGTCTATATAGTATCATTTGATGGGTCACAAAATCTCTGAGTATTTTGTTTTCATAGGGTGAGAAAAATCTCTGCATTTTGCCTAAGTTTCTGCAGGATTTAAAAATTGATATTAGTTGCATGTGCACATATATTTTCAGTTAGCACCATAAAGATTTATTCCCTTCATCTTCTGGTTTTTAGCACTTCATTATAAGAAATAGGTTGTTGGTCTTACTATGTTCTTGAAATTTTCTTTGTCTTTTGGTTTCATTATGCTTTACATTTTCTATTTATCCTTTTACAAATTATTCTTTTTAACATTTATTCTTCGTGAAACTTTAACACCCTATGAATTTACAGTTTAATGTCTTTCAACAGTTTTGGAAAATTTTCAGCTGTATCTTTTCAAATATTTTGATTACCCTATTCTCTTTCTCTTCTCTTTCTGGAATTGTAATTACATTAAATGTACATTTCAGTTTAACACTGTGTCCTTTATATCTCTTTTATAATATTTATGCATTTATTTTATTGCTCTCAGCCTTGGTCTGTACGTTTTTCTAATTTTTATTCTAATTTATTAATTCTCTATTTTTCAGTTTCTACTCTGCTGTTAAAGCCAATCATTGAGCTCTTAATTTTAGTTAATATATTTGAGTTTTCAAATATATTATCCATCTTGTGTTTTAATATTTTTGTACATACTGAGCTTATTTTAAAATGCTTGTTTTTATTATTTGTATCATCTATGTCTGTTTTTATTGCTCTTGCTTTTCAATCAGGCCTTGTCTTCTCCTATACTTTGTTATTTTTAAGTGCCAGATTTTGTGTATAAAAAGTTGTCAGACAATGCAAGACTGTTTTGATGTTTTTTTTTAAGAAAGTATTTCCTGTGTTCTAGCTAGCAGCCAGAATTAGAGAAGTGAAGATACCAAATAACATTAATCCAATCAAGAAATTAGATGATTCAAGCTGGGCTTGGTTTCCTTTGAGGACTACTCTATTGTCCATTTGCCCACATTCCAAGCGTAAAGCCCTCAAATGATCTCAGATGAAAGCCTGTCTGTTGATAAAGGACTCTTCTCCTGGGTAGACCCTGATTTCTTGTCCCTCAGGGTAAAGCATGTATAGAAAGTTCCTCCCAGCTTTTCAGGCTTTTATTGTGGATTTTAAGATTATTCTATCTCTATAGAGAAAAGAGACCCCAAATGCAGAGTTTAGCTCTTTGGGTTTAATTCAAAGTATTGGTACCACAGATCCTTTTTGCCTTGTTAGTTTTGTAAATGCTTTCAAGCTCATGCATATTACGTTTTTCTAGCTTCTCTGGTTGATCTTATTTGGAGATTTGGGGTAAAATAAAACAGTTTTGCTAGATCTATGTTTAACTTTCTAGTTTGGCAATAGATATTGGTTACAGAGAGTTACCATGGATTATGGCATATTTAGAGGCAACATTTCCATCAGTTAATATTTTCAATGTAGTTTTTATTGGAGTAAATAAATTCAGATTCTAGGTTGTTGTAGGCATCATCTATTCTAGCAAACACTTTTGCCCCATAAGCAGAAAGCATTAGTAGTTCTTTGAATTCAGCTAGAAGAAACATAGAGAATGATGCCTTATTCATATATTAGTACTTAATCTTAGAGTCGTATTTTCATTCCCAGTAACTGATCACATCAGGTAGTTCTTCAGAATTAAAATATGTTTGTACATCTTTCAGAACTTACCAATAAGTGAGGCACAGTGCTTAGATGTGCCCTTTAAATCTTAGAAATAATATACAGGCCATTTGCAGTGGCTGGATTCAGTAGATTTATTAGCTAAATTGAGATCTGCATATTTTAGTGGAGTCCATTACATGATAAAGATCTTTAGCTGGTTCATTTAGGTGTTTATGTGACTCTTTATCAAGGGCCTTTGTGGCACAGAAGATCCAATATTTAACTAAGCATACGATTATATAAGATGTGCAATGGAACCACATAAGTGGAAGAATTATTTTCCTGATTAAATAGCCCATGAGATTTCTGAAAACTCAAATTTCTTCCCAACTGGAATATGTATTCAGTTGGTCTCTAGTCCTCTAGGTGTTATTTTTCTTCTAATACCCATTATTGCTGGTAGAAATTTGTGGACGGTCTCAATTTCCTGGGATGAGACTGGGGACATATAGGGAGATGCTTTTTATTAGGAAAGCAGTGGCCTTAGGGTTATGCTATTTGAATGGCTGAAAAACTAAAGATTTTTTCTTCTACTTGTAAGAATGCTCTGTCATTAGCTTTTTGAAGACGTTAGATCCCAGCATTTTCCTTGTTAGGTACAGAAGTTAATAACTAGGCACATGAATGTTATAATAAATGCTCAATTAAAGTAAAGTGCTTTTTGGTTGCTTCATAATAACTGAGAAGAAAAAAATTAGTAACTAAGTTTAGTGTCGATAAATTTGTTGTTTACTTGTTCCATGAAATAATGGGACTGGCCATGTTAATTTCCAATAATTAGCTCAATTTTTATTAGGTTATGGAAACACAGCATCTCTGTTTTTCTATGAAGGAATTTTCTCATCAGGTGAAAATATTCAGCTACCTTAGTACAATAAATATTGCCATTATGTTTAAGTGTCTTGACTTTATATTTTAGGTATCCACTTTGGATACTTCAACATCACTGAAAGAATGAGATAATGAGAAGTCTATGTGGAAATATGGAAACTATAGCCACTTGGAACAATTTCTAAATTCACGCATCATCCACATACTACCATGTGGTCTATGATCACACGTGGATGCATGAGGTATCTACAGTTACAGTCAGTGAAAGAAGCATTGATTTTTCCATACCAAGGACAAAACCCAAAAAGTGAGTTCTTGAAACAACTGACACGAGATACTCATTGAAAATTCCAGTGATGTGTTAAAATATAGGTAATGTCTTAAATATCCTATGTTTTCATTGGAAAAATCTGAATTAGAAAATATAAGCTAGGAAAATAGAAATTAATCAGAATATACAAAGTATATTTGGTTTTAATGTATAGCCTGATAGGTGTCCATTTTACATTTTGTCAAATTAAAAGATTAACACATTGCATGTTATGTGTATAACAGATAAACTAATGGATTATAATCTCAGTTTTGGGGAATCTGATATTTGACATGATATATTAATAAAGTTGCAGAATTACTTTTAGGTATATTTGAATTAGAAAATTTAAAATTGCATATCATACCAAATATGTTAGAGTGTAAAGGAACAAATGCTTGTTATGTTCTGGAAGCAACATAGGGGCTTTTATGTATGAATCTAAAAATTTTCCTAGCAGATATGTTAGTGTATATATATATATATATATATATATATATATATATATATACACCCTTGCTCAGGAAAGTACCTTATCTACCATTATTTAGAAAGATTTATAAGACTGTAATTTTAACATACTATCGAGAAATATTTTTGTTAATATGAGAATTTAGTTTTTTAAAATGTCATGTTCTTAAGAATCTATGTTAAAATTTTTCTTAGTCTATAAATGTGTTAACTTATTGATTTAAGTTGAAAGCCTAGTAATACTATCTTTTGGCTTTTAGAATATTAAATCTTTGATGACTTCAACTTTAGAGGATAGTTTATGTACCCCATATTTACAAATAAATATTAATAGTAAGATTATCCAATAGAAGATTTAACCTGATGAAATCTGTCATTGATGATCAAAGAGATAAAAGGCACTAAACCTTGCAGAAAGTGGGATGTGGATAAAAATAGAGAATTTGATTAAGACTACCTTATACAGTTATGTTTATTGGCAGTTATGACTTTTTCAGTCTATAGCTTCAAAATTGACAGAACTCCTGAATTATGTGAATGAGACATGTAGATTTCATCACAACTGGCTTCTAGAGAGCTCAAAGTCTTCATACATAAAACGTCCCCCACTGCCAAGTCCATGTAAATGGAATCATCTTGTCTACATGTGAGGTTTATTAATTCTATAATTTTCCTCAGCAATGAATAAATAAAAATTTGGGGTTTGTATACATAATTGTCCCATTCTTCTCCGTTCTTTCACTTTGTTCTTAACCATCAGATCTAGAACTTTTGAGAAATCAATGATTTCTTTCAATGATTTCAATGAAATCAATGATTTCATTTAAGGATATTATGGGGGTACGAACATTTTGGTTACATGTTATGACTTTGCCACACCGAAACCATGATTTAAGGTGTGCCTTTTCCCCCTTATAATGCTCATTGTGTCCATTAAGTGTGAGTTTACCTACCCCCAACCTCCTAATCCCTGAAGAACATTACTACCATGGGAGCGCCATAGTGTTGATCAGTTAGTGCCAATTTGATGGCGAGTGCATGGGGAGACTATTCTTCCATTCTTGTGATACCTCACTTCGGAAGATGGACTCAAGCTCTATCCGGGACTTTTAGAATTTTTAAAAGTTTTCTTTACTGGGATCTGGTCTGTGTTTATTTGTTGAGGCTGCCCATGAAACCTCCTGCATATATATCCACAAGGACCCTCAGGAGGTTGGGCTCCCAGTAGTATTTCCTCACTGAAAGATATCTTCCTGAAGAAAATTTTTAAAAGAATACTAGTCTCACTTAATTATCACATTAATATTCTTATTATTTGTGGACATTCCTTTATTAACTATAATTTCTTTGTTTCCCAACTTAATCCTTCCTTCCTTCCATTTTCTACCTCACAGCTTTCCCTCTGCTGACAGGTCCAACTTTCCCCCTATTATTCTGCATGCTTCTCATCAAAGACCATCTTAGCACAGGTAAAATTACCACTCATATTTAATTAGGTAAGCAGTTCCTAAGATACATAATTTTATTGTATTCCCAGAAAGAAATTTAATGAGTATGATGAACAATTCATTTTATCTTGGACTATTTCTATAATTCTTTTCAAGTTGACCAAGATCGAGATAATTTGTTCTAACCAAATGTTCAGAGTAATGAATTCAAGAACACTAATAATAGCTCTCCATTATGGAGGCTATACCAGGTGCCAGGCTGTGCTAGGCACTTTAATTTATTGTAATACAGAAACAACCCTAAGATGGTTATCTCCATTCTGTAGGTATCCTCATTCTAAAAACAATGACACTGAAGCACAGAGAGGTTTATTAAGTGGCTCAATGTCACATAGTAAGTGGTGATGGTGGGATGTGGCAGAGGCAGTGTGGCTCCAGAGACCAAATTATTCACTACTGGGTTGTGCTCTCTCTCCAAGAATGCCTTGGATCTTAAATAGGTATGCCCTGATGAGAAACTTAGAGTCGTTATTTGTGCATTGTATGATCAAATCCCATTTGCCACAGGCTTACATTTTGCAAGGAACAGTGATAATCTGGGAATTTGCTATTTTATCATAAAAAATAAGAAAAATGAAAAAAAAATGTAATCGGAGTAGACTAAAGTAGGGTTGCATGATAGTATCATAGGTAGTTCCAACAGAAAGGATTCTGAGACCGTTTGATTCAACCCCATTATTTTCTAGTGAGCAAACTGAGACAGAATTGTGATTACACTTAGAAAATGACTCAAAGCCATGTATTCTTATGTTGAGCTTAGAATTATCATTGAATTGCTTCTTTTTGGATTCTGCATATTGAATTTCTATTTTTGAGCGCTCTCAGTGCCTAAATACCCTTGTAAATAAACCCCTGTCCCACTGACTTAACCTGTATTCTCAGCATTCATTTTCTCCTTTCTCACTACCTAGCTCACCCTAAGAGTTTTGAAAAAACTTCCAACTGTTAATGTGTTCAGTGGTGATAGTCATGAGTTAGTTCAGTTCAGTTCAAAATAATTGCTAAAAATCAGGATAGCGTATGTGAGTGTGATAGGAATTGTACTATAGGCAAAGAGGAAATGAATAGAACTAATTACAGCTTCTTAAAAAGCAGACAGTAAGAGTCAGATTAATAAATACTGTCCTAAATAATTTTGTAGCTATTTAGTACAGTTCAAGTCCAGTCTCTTATTATTTAATGAGAGATTAATGAAGACAGAATATCCTTCAGGTATGAGGCGTTAAAGGCTCTGACAGTGAATTTCGACAGTATTAAGTGAGATATTTCAGAACAGATTTATATGTTTGGTACTACATAAATCATATTGTAAAATACCACAACTGCTAAAAATTCAAAGTACTGACTCTATGCCAATTTATTTATTTAGAGTTTATTGTCACCGCTAGAGAGTAAGTGTCATGAGTACCTGATGTCTGAGCCAAGAAGTGAGATATTTTACATAAGGAGTTAATAAATGTATGAATGATTGTTAGGCCTTTAATTATTCTTCCCCATAGAATATCCACTAAGACTTAGAGATAGAAACTTTTACTTGTAAGACCTAAACAAAATCATCTAAGGAAAATGGAGTTGTTAAAGGGAGGTCTAGTGTGAGTTTTAGAAGACGAACTCAGTAGATACTTAGCAAATATATATTGTGTGTAAACCACTGTTGAAGGTCTGATGATGGAGATGTGTTCCACGGTATTGTGGGTGTGTTCATAGTCCTGTTCACAATTTCATTACAGGTGCTGTTCTGAGCTCTCAGTTCTGATATAAGCCTTACAGAAGAGTAAATGGGAGAGAGTAACAATGTGACAGAATTTATCCTCCTGGGCCTCACTCAGGATCCTGATGGTCAGAAAGCTTTATTTGTGATGTTTTTACTCACATACATTGTGACGTTGGTGGGCAACCTGCTCATCGTGGTGACTATTAACAGCAGCCCTACCTTGGGCTCCCCAATGTACTTCTTCCTGGCCTCCCTGTCACTCATGGATGCTGCTTATGCCACTGCCATTTCACCCAAATTGCTTGTAGACCTACTCTGTGATAAAAAGACGATTTCCTTCCCAGCATGCATGGGTCAGCTCTTTATAGAACACTTGTTTGGTGGAGCTGAGGTCTTCCTTCTGGTGGTGATGGCCTATGATCGCTACGTGGCCATCTGTAAGCCTCTGCACTATTTGACCATCATGAATCGACAGGTTTGCGTCCTTCTGTTGGTGATGGCCTGGGTTGGAGGTTTTGCACACTCTTTGGTTCAAATTGTCTTTGTGTACAGTCTCCCCTTCTGTGGACCCAACGTCATTGACCACTTCGCCTGTGACATGTACCCGTTATTGGAACTTGCATGCACTGACACCTACTTTATAGGTCTCACTGTGGTTGCCAATGGTGGAGCCATCTGCATGGTCGTCTTTGTCCTTCTACTCATCTCCTACGGAGTCATTCTAAGCTCCCTTAAAAGTTACAGTCAGGAAGGGAGGGGTAAGGCCCTGTCTACCTGTAGCTCCCACATCACCGTGGTTGCCCTCTTTTTTGTTCCCTGTATTTTCATGTATGTTAGACCCATCTCCAACTTTCCTACTGATAAATTCGTAACTGTATTTTATACAGTTATCACTCCCATGTTGAATCCTTTAATATATACCTTGAGAAATTCAGAGATGAAAAATGCTATGGATAAACTCTGGTGTAAAAATTTGACTATAGATGGAATACAAATTTCTTCCACACCAGACATGTGTTTTACCAGTTCTAAGGCAACAGACAGTAAATTTCAACAATGGGTTATGTAGTCAATTCAATGGATTCACTAGGAATTCTTCTCTTTACATTTACATCAACAGAAAAAGGGAATAAATTATCTTTTGAGATTAGAATCAAATGGAAAAGTTATGCAGGATAAATTAAAGGAAAAGATATCCTAGTACAAGTAAAAATAAAACTAAGCTCACCTTGTAACTTATTTTTTTTTTAGTTTATATTGAAATGGGACCTAAAATAAGGTGGTTTACTCTTTCAAAGGGGAAAAACAAGTTGTTTCTGAAAATCTACTATCATTCCCCTTCATGAGAAAACAATTTGGCTAACACTTAGAACAAATTTATAGGGCCAAAATAGTGGATTTTAGTTTTAATGTTCATTATTCTATCATCAAAGCAGCTTTTTGTAGCTGTTCTATATTTTGTCTTAAGAATACTTCTGTTCCATCAGATCAGTGTCTGTCCATATCTAGTTCAGGAAATTTGGTTGATAGATGATATTGTGTTTAGAGAAAGTATCAGTGGACAATCTTTTGGCTGGAATGTGGATCATGAAGAAAAGATATTCTAGTTTTTAATTACAACATAGACACTTCACTTTGGTTTATTTTTGTGAATTTTCAACCAGCTATTGTGCCTTTTTGCCACTCTACAGTAAAGGTTCTTATTTTGTCTTCATGAGTCTGAAGATATTGGTAAAGAAATGTGTCAGTTTCCATAAGCAATGAGTTTCCCAAAATGTTAATTTCAATTTAAATAATTACACACTTAAAAATTATTTGTTATGGTATAAATAATTTTTCTTTCAATTTTATAAAAAAAAAGGTTTTATCAACCAGCAGCCATCTTGGAATATCAGAAACCAGGAAGAATATAACATTGCTTTCATTGCAATATAGAACATTATGCTTTGCAATAATTTACATATTTAACAAATAAATTTTAGTATGTATATTTAAGGTACAAAACATGTTGCTATGGGATGCACACAGAAAGTTAAAAGATTACTACAGTGAAGCAAATGAACATATCTATCATCTTACATAGTTACTCATTTTCTTGTATTTGTGAAAGAACAATTAAAATATACTCCTTTAGCATAAGTTTCCAATATAGTACAATATTGTTACCTATAGTCCTCACATTCTACATTAGTCAGAGAATACAAAGGAGCAGAAACAGACATAAGAATGAATGTATCTGAATCTAGAGGTCTACACTACATGTTTACTTCACTATATGGAAAAATCTTTTAAAACTGTTATTATTTTAACTGGAGCTGGGTGCAGGTGGGGCCAGCTCACCATGCCCACACATCTCTAGCCAGGGCTCTGCCCAGCTTCCACACACACTCAACTTCCCTCAGCTTCCCTCTGCTTCCCAGAGCAGTACACAGACTTGCACTCAGATCCTCACACATGGACTTTGTGGCAGCTTCAGACCAAGGCCTGCTCTTGTTCATGGGGCCACGACCAGGAAGCAACTGCATTCTTAGAAAGGAAAGGCAAAGGCTTGAGGGCTAATTTTAAGACCTTTCTCAAATGGCACCAATACAACTGCCCTGCAAAGGGCATAGGTGGGCAAGTAATAAAATATTTTAAATAATATAATAAAATAATAAAATTATATTATGGGTATCTCATAATATATGGAATTTATTCATATATTATGTAGCTTCTTACCTAAAATATTATCAATGTTATTGGAATGACCTGTGTGTACCTCCCTGTTGCTGTTTCTCCAACTTTCCCCAAAGGTAATATCAATGCTAAATTTATCCTTAAACTATACATTTAGATTTTAATATTCCTTACATTTATTAAAATTACATTTATGGCACATAATTTTCTGAATTTTACTTTTATCCACAATGTTAAATTTTTAATATTTGGTCACATTGGTGCATGTTAGCTCAGTTGCATCATTTCCTCTGCTTGTATTTCACCATGTGTGAATATACTACAGGTTATGTAATCATTTGATCAAAGACCATTTGGGCTGTTTCCAGTTTTTTATATTACACATAGTACTGCTATAGACATCCTGCAAGCAATTCTTTTGTGTTAAGTAGAATGTTTATATGCTCACTTTTACAGATGATTGCAATTTTCCCTAATGCTGTGTTACAAGTTACACTCCTATTTAGCAGGGTATGACACTCCCATTATGCTACATCTTTACCAAAATCTGATATTGCAAGATGTTTGATATTTTTTCTAATAAATGCCAGTAATATTTTTGCTCACTTTTACAAGCTCTGATATGGTATATTCTCATCATTAAGCTCAAAATATTTTATAACTTCTACTGTTATTTATTTTGCCAATGGGTTCTTTAGAAGTTATTTGCTTAATTTTCAAACATACAAAAATTATCTGCCTAATTTTAGGTTTATATTTCTAGCTTGCATTCTTTATGTTCAGAGACATACTTTAAGATCATTAATCTTTGAAATTGGTTGAGACTTGCTTTATGAAGCAGCATATGATTGATTTTGAAAAACGTTCCATGTGTACTTGAGAAGAATGTGCATTTTACAGCTGTTAGATGCATTATTCTGCTATGTCAATAGGTGACATTTGTTAATGGTGTTGTCTAAATGTTAAATATCTTTATGAATGTTTTGGATGCAGAGTCTCGCCTTACTGAGGGTTGAGCTAAAAAATCTACTTGTGTTATTGCTGATTTGTCTATTTCTTTCTTTAGGGTGTTCCAGTTTTTTAATACTGTCTTGGAGTATATTTATGTCTGATATTGATTGTGAAACTATTCTTTTGGTCAGAGTTTATATAGTTTATTCTACTATTTTATTTTTACCTTTCTTAGCCTCTTATTTAGGATTTTGTTTGTAAGGTTCTTACTATTGAGTTCTGTATTATGTAAACAGGTGAAATATACTCATTTATTCTTTAAAACAAAATTAATCATTGTAATTATTAAAAAATCAGAAAACAATAGATGTTGACATGGATGCAGTGAAATGGGAACACTTTTATGCTGTTGATGGTAATGTAAACCAGTACAGGAATGATGAAAAGCAGTATGGAGATTCTTCAGATAACTATCAATAAAATTAGACCACCATTCGACCCAACAATCCAATTACTGGGTATCTAACCAAAGTAAAAGAAGTCATTTTATGAAAAAGACAACTTCATTCAAATGTTTATTCCAGCACAAGTTACAATTGCAAAGATATAGAACCAACATAAGTGGATAAAGAGATTGTGGCATATCTGTACGATGGAATATTATCTAGCTATTAAAAGGAATTCAATAATATCTCTTGCAGAAACTTGGGTGGGACTGGAGACAATTATCCTAAGTGAGGTGTCTCAGGAATGAAAAAACAAATACCACATATTCTCACTTATCAGTGGGAACTAAACAAAAGATATACATGTTATAAAATGTGGGAATAGACATTGAAAACTAAGTAGGGGGAGGGATAAAAAGCTACCTGTCAGGTGCAATGTACATTATTCTGGTACACTGAAAGCTCTTACTTTAGCATGATTCAATTCATCCCTGTAACAAAAACACTTGTACTCTGTAAATTTTATGAAATAAAAATGATCATATAACTGGATTTGAATTCCCCATCTTCCTATTTGTTTTACATTTATAAATATTACCTATAGTTAATATTCATTTTTACTTACTGCCATATTTCCTTTTTTCATAATCTTCATTCTTCCCTGCATCTCCTTTTTACCACTATAGAGCTTTTTCTTTTTCCTGAAGATTAGTTTTCAGAGGCCTATATAGCGTCATTTGGCTGGTCACAAAATCTCTTTTTTTTTTTTTTTTTTTTTTGATTTGGTCAGAAAAATATCTGTATTTTGCCTAAGTTTCTATGAGATTTTAAAATTTATATTTTGTTGTATGTGCACATATATTTTCAGGTAGCATCATGAAGATCTATTTCCTCATCTTCTGGTTTTCAGGACTTCTTTTTAAGAAATAGGGTATTGGTCTTACTGTTATTTTCTTGAATGCACTGTGTTTTTAAAATTTTCTTGTATTTTGGCTTCATTATGCTTTACTTTTTCTATTTATCCCTTAAAAATTTTTATTTCTAAAATTTATTCTTCATAACTCTTGTAACACTATGAATTTATAGCTTAATGTCTTTCAACAGTTTTAGAAAAGTTTCAACTGTATCTTTTTGAATATTTTGGTTACCCTATTCTCTTCCTCTTCTCTTTATACATCCTCTTCTCTTTATTACATTACATGTGCATTACAGTTTTACACTGTGTCCCTTATACCTCTTCTAGACAATTTTCTGCATTTACTTTTTCGCTCTCTACATTGATCTGCATATTATTTCTAATTATTAGTTCTCTATTTATCAGCTTCTTATATGCTGTTAAAGCCAATCATTGAGTCTTTGATTTCAATTATTAGATATTTTATTATAGTTTTCAAATTTATTATCTATCTTCAGTTTTAATTTTTTGTGTATACTAACCTTATTTTAAATATTTGTTTTTTATTATTTGAATCATCTATGTCTGTTTTTATTGCTCTTGCCTTTCAATCAGGCCTCGTCTTCTCCAATATGTTGTTATTTTTGAGTGCCAGATTTCATATATAAAAAGTTTTCAGATGACTCAAGACTTTTTATGATGTTATCCTATTTAAGAGAGGATTTCCTGTATTTTTAGCTCACAACTAAGCCTGTAGAAGTAAAGATTTCAGATAACATTAATTCAATCAAGAAATTAGATTATTCAAACGTGGTTTGATTTTCTTTCAGGACTACTCTATGGTCTATTCTCCTCTACTTCAAGAGTAAAGCCCTCAAATGGTCTCAGGTGAAAGCCTGTCGATTGAAAAAGGAGTCTTCTCCCTGATAGACTTTGAATTTTACTTGTCCCTCAAGGTAAAGCATGCATATAAAGTTGCAGCCAGGTTTTCATTTTAGGCTTTTAGAATCATCCTATACTTTTAGAGAAAAAAGAACCCACATGCAGAGTGTAACTCTCTGGCTTTCCTTCAAAACCTGGTTCCACAGATCTTTTGTTCCTTGCTAGTTTTTTAAGTGCTTTCAAGCTCATGCATATTATGTTTTCCTAGCTTCCCTGGTTGTTCTTATTTCGATATTTGGGGTAAAATGAAACATTTTTGCTAGATGTATATTTGACTTTCTAGGTTGGCTATACTGATTGGTTACAAAGAATTACTGTGGACTATGGCATATTTTGAGGCAACCTCTACATCAGTTAATATTTTCAGTGTATTTTTTTTTTCAGTAAATAAATTCAGATTCTAGGCTGTTGTGGATATCATCTGTTCTAGCAAACACCTTTGTCTCATAAGAAGAAAACATTAGTAGTTCTTTGTACTCAGCTGAAAGGGACATAGAGAATGATGTCTTATTCATATATTAGTTCTTCCTCTTGTGGTGGGAAATAGGGTTAAGAGGCATAGAAAGTTTCCAGAGTTTTGCAGGAATTTGCTTTGAAGGAATCTGTTCGTGTGTTAGTTCATAGACCAGAAGCTTTTTAACATTAAGGGGGCATTCCACCAATCAGGGGTGACTGCAAGGTGGCCCCGATCTCAAGGCCTGCAACCAAGGACCTAGAGCTTGTGCAAAGCAGAGCTTGGCATGGGGCCAAAGGTTAAGAGATTGGTGAAAGGATGTCCACCCATGGACACCTGCAGCAAAATCTATTAATTTCAAGGACAGTTCCTGTTTCACTCAAGACCACATATCTTGTTATGTAGAGATGTAGACTAGAGAAGTATGCAGGCTCAGTGTTCCTGTTTTATGCATTAATGATTAATTAATCACTTTATCTTTAACTTGTATGCTTAGCTAGGTCTATTCTTAACTTAGGGCTTAAAATGTTTATCTTGAAATAATTTTGTCACTGTTTACATAAGGGATCCCTTAAAACTGTAGGGGAGCCTTAAAACCTAAGCAAATCATCTGTACAAATAAATCTATAGCCACTAACAACTAATTGCTGTACCAATAAATACCGATGCGGGATTTCACTCAGTGCCTCTTAGTTCATGGGAATGCTGGAGGACCCCTGACATCCCCATCACTTTGAACTGCACTTTGTCTCTGTCTCTATATTAGTTCCAAATCCCTTGTGAGGATTCTGCCTGGGAACTGTTTTTTTAGGAGATTAGCTAACACCTTGTACACTTGGAGTCATAATTTAATCCACAGTAACTTTTATCACATAATATAGTTCTTCAGAATTAAATAGATATGTGCATGTTTTTGTACTTACCAATAAAAGAGGCACAGTGCTTAGATCTGCTCTTTAAATCTCATATTTTATACATAAGATATTCAGGTTTCCTGGATTGAATCCATTTATTACCTAACTTAAAAACTGCCTACTTTGAGTGGATAAAAATGGATAGCTGGTTGAGATAGGTATTTATGTGACTCTTTATCTAAAGCCCTTATGACACAGAAGATCCAATATTTAATTAAACATATAATGCGATAAAGATGTGCAATGGAGCAAATGATATCCAGAGTCAAGGAAATAAGAGTGCAAGTTCTTAGGTGTTGTTCCTGTGTTGGAAAAGAACAATTTCTTCCTTGTAGCAAGAGCTATTGATTTGAAATTAGACTAATATTAAGGTGAGTCAATGGACTAAAGATCAATATGCATACATATGACACATATGTAGACCTTCATTAATAGCTTCTACTTCAACCTAAAACTGCAGATTTAAGAGCATACCTATCTTTCCAAGGTTTAGAATATCAACTGAGATCTAGGGCTCTCTGCCCTTGAGCTTCAGGGCTTCTTGGGTAGAGACTTTCTAGTAGAGTAAAACCCTCCTTCCCTGGGACATGGTTGGGGAAGGGAACTTGGGCTTCTTACCCCTTCATTCCTGTTTAAATATTACATGCCTTATCTAAATATTTCATAATGTGAAACTCATAATTTATTATTCCATTTACTTTAGAATTTTTCTTTTCATATTACAAGGTTTTCACATTCCCTAGATTCATCTTTTTCTTGGCAAGATCCAAGTCTTTTTTCTCAAGGGATTGTTCTAAGGAAGAAAACTCTTCAGAGAGATTATTTCATCTGAATTTGTTCCAAATATTCTAATTAACTGATGTGTAATAACCTTACAGTTCCCTACATTTAAAAGACTGATGATTTGAAAACTCATAAACTGTGTTGGCACATATAAATGGAAGAATCATGTGCCTGATAAAATAACCCAAGAGAATTCTGAAAACTCAAATTTTACCCAAAACTGGAGTACATGTTTAGTTGATATTTATTCCTATTCCTGTGATGTTTTCTTGTTATATCCTTCATTACTTTATAAATTTGTGGAAGGTTTACATTACTTGGGATGAGATTGGTAATGTAGAGGGAAAGACTTTTAATTAGTAAAGCAGTGGTCATAGAGGTATGCTATGTGAATGACTGAAAAACTAAGGATTTTTTCTTCTATTTGTGACAAAGTTCTGTTATTGGCTTTTCCAAGACGTTAGATCACAGCATTTGCCTCATTAGGTACAGAAGTTAGTAGCTAAGCAGATGAATGATATAATAAATGCTCCATGACAGTAAAGTACTTTTTAAGTTGTTTCATTATAATTTTGAAGAGAAAAATATGTAACTAAGTTTGTTGTTGATGAATTTGTTGTCTATTTGTACAACCAAATAATGGGACTGGCCATGTTAATTTCCATTAATTAGGTCTATTTTTACATAGTCATGCATACATAGCATCTCTGGTTTTTTATGAACAGATTTACTCATCAGGTGAGAATATTCAGCTACATTTGTACCGAAAATATTGGCATTATGTTTAACTGACTTGTCTTTGTATTTTAGGCATGTGCTTTGGATACTTCTGCACCTCTAAGAAAGAATAAGATAATAGGAAGCCTGTGTAGGTATGGAAACTGTTGCCACTGGGATCTATTTCTAGGTTCACTCATTATGCACATATCACCATGTGTTCCATGATCACATATGAATGCATAGGGTATCTACCGTTACAGTCAGTGAAAGAATCATATATTTTTCCAGACCAAGGACAAGACCCAAGAAGTGAGTTCTTGAAATAACTGACAGGAGATACTCATTGAAAATTCCTGTGATATGTTGAAATATAGCTAATGTCTCAGATATTTTATGTTTTCATTGGAGAAATCTGAAGTGGAAAAACTAAGCTAGCAAAACACAGAAATTATTCAGAATACACAAAGTGTATTTGATTTAACATAAAGCCTGATAGGTGCTTACTTTTCATTCTGCCAAATAAAAAGAGAAAAATACATTCCATGTTAGGTGTATAACAGATAAACCAATGGATTATAATCTCAATTTTGGGATGTGATATTTTACCTGATGTATTGAAAAAGCTGTAGAATTATTGTAGATATATTTGAATTAGAGAATTTAAAATTGCATATCATACAAAACCATGATAATATGTAAAGGAACAAATACCTATTATGTTCTGGAAGCAATATAGGGGCATTTATGTATGAATATAAAATTTATCCTAGCAGATATGTTAGTGTGTGTATATATGTGTGTGTGTGTGTGTGTATATATATATATATATATATCCATAGAAACTCTTTTGATCAGGGAAGTACCTTTCCTACTGTCATTTAGAAAGATGTACAAGACTGGGATTTTAAAATACTATGGAGAGTATTTTTGCTAGCATACAAATTTATCTTTTAAAATGTCATCTTCTTAAGAAATTATGTTAAATTATTTTTCCCCTATGGAACTGTTAACTTATTGTTTTCAGTTGATATCCTAGCAATGCCATATTTTTGTTTTCAAATTGTTAAATCTTTGATAATAGAGGATAGTTTATGTACCCTAGTTTTAAAAGTAAATATTAATAGTTAAATTGACCAATAGAAGATTTTTACTGTTGAAATCCGTCATTGATGATTAAAGAGAGAAAAGGCACTAAACCTTACAGAAAGTGAGGTGTGGAAAAAAATAGAGAATTGGAGACAGACAACATTATGCAGTTATATTTTTTAACAATTACGTCTTTATAAGTCTATAGCTTAAAAATTGACAGAACTCCTGAATTATGTGAATGAGACTTATAGAATGTTCATCCCATTGGCTTCTAGAGAAAGTTCGAACTCCACATACACATGACATCCCCCACTGACAAATACATGTAAATGGAATCATCTTGTCTACATGGGAGCTTTATTAACTCTGTAATTTTCCTCAGCAGTGAATAACCAGAAATTTGGAGTTTGTATCAATACTTGTCCCATTCTTCTCTCTTCTTTAACTTTGTCCTTAACCTGCAGATTTAGAAACTTTAGGAAATCAGCGATTTCTTCTTTTGTAATTTTTAAAAGTTTTCTTTCTACCCAGGAAGCCACTGTCATTTGCTGGAAAAATAAAAAAAAAGTTTTCTTTGTTAGGATCTGGTCTGTCTTTATTTCTTATGGCTGCCCCGCGAATCCTCCTCTGTATCCCCGGGGACCCTCAGCACCTTGGGCTGCCCGTACTTCCTCTGTGAAAGAAATCTTTCTTAAGAACATTTTTAAAAGAATGCTAGCCTCATTTAATTATCACATTAATATTCTTATTACTTATGATTATTCATTTATTGACTATAATTTCTGTTTCCTAGTTTGATCTTACCTTTCTTTCATTTTCTGCTATGCAGCTTTCCTTCTGGTGAAGGGTCCCACTTGTGCCCTGTTACTTTGCATGCTTCTCATCAAAGTCCATGCCAGAAACAGGTAAAATTGCTACTCACCTATAATTGGACAGGTAACTCCTAAGATATATAATTTTATCGTATGCCCAGAGAAATTAATGATTTATGGGTAAACTTTTCATTTTATCTTGGACAATGTCTATAATTCCTTTCAAGTTGACCAAGATCCAAATTATTTTTCTGATCCAATGTTCACAGTGAAGCATTCTAGACCACTAATGATATTTCTCATTTATTGAGGCTTTACTAGGGACCATGCACTGTGCTAGGCACTTTACTTTGTTGTAATACAATAACAATCAGAAGAGGTAAGCACTATGGGTATTCTCATAAAAAATAATGACGCTGAAGCACAGAGTTTTATTAAGTGGCTCAAAGTCACACAATAAGTGGGGAGGGGAGTTCAGAGTCCAGATTATTAACTGCTGTGCTGTACTCTGTCTCCATGGATGTCTTGGATCTTAAATAGGTACAACATGTTGAGGAATGTACAGTCATTATTTGCTAACTGTAATGATCATATCCCATTTTCCACTGAATCACATTTTGCAAGGATGAGTGATAATCTGGATTATTGTTATTTAATTATAAAAATAGGAAAAATGAAAAAAAAAATTCAGCAGAGTAGAATAAATTAGGGCTACAGTAATAGACAGTTTCAATGGATAAGGTTCTGAGACTGTTTGGTTCCATCCCATTATTTTCCAATGAGCAAACTGAGACAGGCTTGTGATTAGGTTTGGAAAATAACTCAAACCCATGTCTTCTTACATTGAGCTTGGAATTACCATTGGGTTGCTTCTTTTTGGAATCTAGACACTGAAGTTCTATTTTTGAGCATTTCCAGTGCCTAAACAGCATTACAAATCAACCCATGTCCCATTGATCTTTACCTTTCTTTTCTGAGCCTATTTTGCATTCCCTCACTACCTAGCTCACCCCAAGAGTTTCGCAAAAACTACCAGCTGTTAATGTGGTGGTTGGTGATAGCCATAAGTTAGTTCAGTTCAGTTAAAAATTAATTGCTGACTATCAGCATAGTGTATTTGAATGTGATAGGAATTGTATATAGGTAAAAAGTAAATGAAGAGAATTACAGCTTCTTAAAAAGCAGGCAATTCAAATCAGATGCAAAAATAATGTCCCAAATAATTTTGGAGTTATTTAATACAATACAAAGTACACCCTCTTGATATTTAATGAGACATTCATGAAGACAGAATATCCTTTCAGCCATAAAGTATCTAAGGTATGACAGCAGATTGCCATAGTATTGTGGGAGATATTTCACAAGAGGCTTATATGACTCTTTTACCTGTAGACCCCGAGGAAAATCATCTGAGGTAAATGGAGCAGTTAAAGGAATGTCTAGTGTGTTCTTTAGAAGAGGAACTAACTGGATACTTACTCAACATTCACTGTAGGTAAAGCACTGTTGAAGGTACGAGGATGAAGATGTGCTCCCTGACATCATCTATGTGTTCATATACCATCACAATTTTATTACAGGTCTGTTCGCTTGAGCTATCAGCTCTGATGCAAGCCTTACAGAATAATAAATGGGAGAGAGTAACAATGTGACAGAATTTGTCCTCCTGGGTCTCACACAGGATCCTGATGGTCAGAAAGCATTATTTGTAATGTTTTTACTCACATACATTGTGACGTTGGTGGGCAACCTTCTCATCGTGGTGACTATTATCAGCAGCCCCTCCTTGAGCTCCCCAATGTACTTCTTCCTGGCCTCTCTGTCACTCATGGATGCTGCTTATTCTACTACCATTTCACCCAAATTGCTTGTAGACCTTCTCTGTGTTAAAAAGACAATTTCCTTTCCAGAATGCATGGGGCAGCTCTTTATAGATCACTTGTTTGGTGGAGCTGAAGTCTTCTTTCTGGTGGCGATGGCCTATGACCGCTATGTGGCCATCTGTAAACCTCTGCACTATTTGACCATCATGAATCCACGAGTTTGCATCCTTCTGTTGGTGGTGGCCTGGGTTGGAGGTTTTGTGCACTCTGTGGTCCAAATTGTCGTTGTGTACAGTCTCCCCTTTTGTGGCCCCAATGTCATTGACCACTTCTTCTGTGACATGTACCCGTTATTGGAACTTGCGTGCACTGACACCTACTTTATAGGTCTCACTGTGGTCGCCAATGGTGGAGCCTGCTGTATGATCGTCTTTACCCTTCTACTCATCTCGTATGGAGTCATTCTAAGCTCCCTTAAAAGTCACAGTCAAGAAGGGAGGAGAAAAGCCCTGTCTACCTGTAGCTCCCACATCACCGTGGTTGCTCTCTTTTTTGTTCCCTGTATTTTCATGTATGTTAGACCTGTCTCCAACTTTCCCATTGACAAATACGTGACTGTGTTTTATACAGTTGTCACTCCCATGTTGAATCCTTTAATATATACATTGAGAAATTCAGAGATGAAAAATGCTATGGTAAGACTCTGGTGTAAAAATTTAACTATAGATGGAAAATGAATGCCTTCCACACTGAACATTTTTATTACCTGTTCAAAGGCAACAGTTAATCCTAAGCATGGATTGTGTCATCAATTCAATGGATTCTCTAGAAATGCTTGTCTTTATTCATACAAAGTCAACAGCATAGTGGATTAAATTATATTTTGAGATTACAATCAATCAAATAGAAAATTTCTGCATGACGAATAAAAGTCACAGGTATCGTAGCAAAAGTAAAAATAATACTAAGATCACTAAGTTTATATTGTAATGGGGCTTAGAAAAAGTGGTTTATTCTTTTCAAAGTAGAAACAAGCTGTTTTTGAAAATTTGCTATCACTCTCCTTTAAGAGAGAGCAATTTCACTAACATATAGATCAAATTTCTAGGACCAAAACAGTGGACTTTAAGTTTTAATGTTCATTATTCTCTCAGCAAAGCAGCTCATTGTAGCTGTTCTATACATTTTGTCTCAAGATTAGTCTTTTCCTCAGGTCAGTCTCTGTCCATTTCTAGTTAGGACATTTGGTTGACAGATTATGTTGGGTTTAGTTAAAGAAATTATCAGTATATGATTTTGTTTGTTGCAATATGGATGGTGATCAAAACATATTCTCGTTCTTGATTACAGGATAGATTCTCGGCTTCATTTATGTTTGTGATATTTCTCATTTGTTGTCATGTGCATTTTTGCCATTCTTTGAGTAACAGGTAAATCTTCTTATTTATCTTCATGAAGCTAAGAAATGGGTAAAGAAAATGTGTTATTGTGTATAAGGAATGTGTGTCCCTAAATGTTACATTTAATTTAAATAGTTTACTTATACACTTAAAAATGATCTGTTGTGATACAAATAAAATTTTGTTTTTCATTTCTATTAAACAAATATTTTTTTCCATCTCCAGCCATGTTAGAATATCACAAACCAGGAAAAATATAATATTGCTTTCATTGCCATATAGTTCATTATGCTCTTAAGAATTTACATTTCTAACAAATAATTTTAGTATTTATATTTAAAGTATACAACATGATATAGGATATACATAAAAAGTAAAAAGTTTACCACAGTGAAGCAAATGAACATGCCTCTCATCTCACATAGTTACCCATATATTTTTGTTTTTGTGAATAACGTATACTCATTTGGCATAAATGTACTCATTTAGCATAAATTCCTAATATAGTACAATTATTTTACCTATACTCCTCATGTTGTACATTAGTCAGATGACACAAAGGAATGGAAACAGATAAAAGAATGAATGAGTCTAGATACCTGATGCACAAGAGTACTTTTTTAAATGAAACATATTTTAAAACTCTTACTATTTTAACTGGAGCTGGGTGCACCTAGGGCCAGCTCACCTTGCCCATATGCCTCAAGCCAGGGCTCTGTCCAGCTTCCACACACACCCAACTTCCCTCACCTTCCCTCTGCTTCCCAGAGCTGGGCACAGACTTACGCTCAGACACTCATATGCGGGCTTGTGGCAGCATCAGACCAAGGCCTGCTGTTGCCCACAGGGCCACAACCAGAACACAACTGCATTCTTGAAAAAGTAAGGCAAGGGCTTGCAAGTGGATGTTAAAGACCTTTCTCAAATGGCACCAATAAAACAGTCCTGGAAAGGGGCATAGGTGGACAAGTAATAATATAAAAAAAAATAAAATAATATATTAAAACTATGTTACGTACATCTGATAATACATGGAATTGATTTATGAATTCCGTAGACTCCTACCTAAATACAATCAACGTTTTTGGAACTACCTGTATGTACCTCTCTGATGCTATATTCTGCCTTTCCGAGAGGTAAAACCAACACTAAATTTATCCTTAAACTATGTCATTTAGATTTTATTATTCCTTACCTTTATTAAAATTACATTTATGGTACATAATTTTATGAATTTTACTTTTATTCTCAATGTTAACTTTCTAATATTTGGTCACATATGTGCATGTTGCCCTAGTTGCGTCATTTCCTCTGCTTGTATTACACCATGTGTGAATACACTGCAGGTTTTGTCATCATTTAATCAAAGACCATCTGGGTTGTTTCTAGGCTTGTGTATTCCACATAGTACTACTACGGACATCCTGAAAGCAATTTTTTGTGTTAAGTAGAATGTTTATATGCTCACTTTTACAGATAATTGCAGTTTTCCCTAATTCTGTGTTACAGGTTACACTCCTATCAGCAGGGCATGACACTCCCATTACTCTACATCCTTACCAAAATCTGATATTCTAAAATGCTTCATATTTTTTTCTAATAAATGCCGGTAAGGTTTTATCTCACTTTTACAATCTTAGATATGTTATATGCTCATGATTAAGCTTAAAATATCTTCTAACTTCTACTGTCGTTTATTTTGTCAATGGGTTTTTTAGAAATTATTTGCTTACTTTTCAATCATACAGAAATTATCTGGCTAATTTAAGGTTTTCATTTTCTAGCTTATATTCTTCATATCAGAGACATATTTTATGATTATTAATCTTTGAAATTTGTTGACAGTGGCCTTATGGAACAGCATATGATTGATTTTGAAAAATGTTCCATGTGCACTTGAGAACAATGTGTATTTTACAGCTGTCTGATGCATTCTTCTACTATATCAGTAGGTGACATTTGTTAATGGTGTTATTTAAATCTTACATCTCTTTATGAATGTCTTTGGGTGTATAGCCTCACCTTTACTGAAAGTCCAGCTAAAAATCTTCTTGTATTATTGCTGATTTGTCTGTTTCTTTCTTTAGATTAATCTAGTTTTTAATCTTGTTTTGGAGTCTTTTTTGCCTGATTTGGAAAAGAATCTGTTCTTTTGGTCAGGCCTTTTGGAGTTTATTCTACTATTTTATTCTTAACTTTCTTAGCCTCTTATTTAAGATTTATTAAAGGTTCTTACTATTGAGTTCTGTTTTGTGTAAACAGGTGAAATTTACTCATTTATTCTTTAAAATAAAATTAATCATTGCAATTATTAAAGAATCAGAAAACAATAGATGTTGGCATGGATGCAGTGAAATAGGAACACTTACATATTGTTGATGGTAATGAAAACTAGTACAGCCACTATGAAGAGCAGCATGGATATTACTCAGAGAACTATTAATAAAAGTTGAGCTACCAATTTATCCAGCAACCCGATTACTATCTACCCAATGGAAAACAAGTAATTTTATAAAAAAGACATGTGCACTCAAATGTTTATCACAGTACAATTCACAATTGCAAAGATATGAAGCCAACATAAGTGGGTAAAGAGAATGTGGCATATCTATACCATGGACTACTAGTCAGCTATTCACAGGGTTGGAATAATGTCTTTGGCAGAAACTTGGGTGTAACTGGAGTCCATCACCCTAAGTGAAGTGTTTCAGGAAAGAAAAAAACAAATACCACATATTCTCTCTTATCAATGGGAACCTAATAAGAGATATACATGGTCATAAAGTGGGGAAATGGACACTGTAAACTAAGAAGGTGGGAGGGATAAAAAGCTACCTGTCAGTTACAATGCACACTATTCTGGTGACAGGTACACTGAAATCTCTGACATCAGCATGATTCAATTCATCCAGGTAACAAAAACACTTGCACCCTGTAAATGTTTTGAAATAAATATATTTAATCATATCTTTGGAATTGAATTGACCATTTTCCTATTTGTTATACCTTATAAATATTGCCTATAGTTAATATTCACCTTTATTTACTCCCATATTTCTACTTTGTCATGGTCTTCATTTTTTCCTGAATTTATTTTTTTCCATTTCAGTGCTTTCTCGTTTACCTGAAGTTCAGCCCTCAGGGGTCTATATGTAGTATCATCTGGCTGGTTACAAAATCTCTAAGCATTTTTTTTCCTTTGTTTACTAAAATCTCTTAATTTTGCCTAAGTGTCTACAAGATTTTAAAATTGATATTTTGTTATATGTTCACACTTATTTCCAGTTAGCACCATGAAGATCTATTTACTTCATCTTCTGGTTTTCACCACTTGTTTTTAAGAAACAGGTTGTCGGTCCTACTGTTACTTTCTTGAATGCACTATGTTCTTAAAATTCTCTATGTCTTTTGGTTTCATTATGGTTTATCTTTTCCATTTTTTTTTAAAAAATATTCTTTTTAAAATTTATTTTTCATGAAACTTGTAACACCCTATGAATTTACAGCTTAATGTCTTTCAACAGTTTTGGACAATTTTCAGTTGTATCTTTTCAAAGATTTTGGGAACATTAGTCTCCCTCTGGAATTGTAATTATATTAAATGTTACATATTACACTTCAACACTGTGTCCTTTATGGCTCTTTTATATTACTTCTGCATTTCCTTTCTTGCTCTCAGCCTTGGTCTGCAAATTTTTTTCTAATCTTTCTTCTAATTTGCTAATTCTCTATTTATCAGTGTCTAATATGCTGTTGAAGTCAATCATTGAGTTTTTAATTTCAGTTGTTATGCATTTTATTATAGTTTTCAAACTTATTATCTGCCTTCTGTTTTAATTTTGTGTACATACAAGCTTATTTTAAAATGCTTCTTTTATTATTTAAATGATCTATGTCTATTTTTATTGTTCTTGCCTTTCAATCAGGCCTTGTCTTCTTCTATATTTGGTTATTTTTAAGTGCTAGATTTTATATATAAAAAGCTGTCACTGACACAGTCTTTCAATGACATTTTCCTTTTTATGTGAGGGTTTCCTGTGTTTCTACCAGACAACTAGGATTGCAGACGTAAACATCCCAGATAACATTAATTCAATCAAGAAATTAGATGATTCAAATTGGGCTTGATTTCCTTTCAGGATGACTCTATGGTCTAATCTCCCACATTCCAAGAGTAAAGACCTAAAGTGAGCTCAGATGGAAGTCTGACTGTTAAAAATGGATTTTTCTCCTTGATAGACCTTGAATTTCACCTGTCCCTCAGAGTAAAGCGTTTGCAAAAAGGTTGTCTGAGATTTTCAGGCTTTCATTTTTGGCTTTTAGAATTATCCTATACTTTTAGGGATAGGAGACCCCACAAACAGAGTCTAGCTCTTTGGCTTTCCTTCACAATAGTGGTTCCACAGATCCTTTGTGACTTGCTAGTTTTCTAAGTGCCTTCAAGTTCACGCGTATTACGTTTTCCTAGCTTCACTGGGCGTTCTTATTCTGGAGATTTGGAGTAAAATAAAACATTTTTGCTACATGTATATTTGCATTTGTAGGTTGGTTATAGAGTTTGATTATACTAAATAACTATGGATTATGGCATGTTTTAAGACAACATCTACATCAGTTAATATTTTCAGTGTATTTTTTTGTTGGAGTAAATAAATTCAGATTCTAGCCTGTCGTGGACATTATCCATTCTAGCACACACGTTTGCCTTATAAGCAGAAAACATTAGAAGTTCTTGGATTTCAGCTGGAAGGGACATAGACAATGATGCTTTATGCGTATATCAGCTCTTCCCCTTGGAATCATAATTTAATTCACAGTAACTTTAATCACATAAGATACTTTTACAGAATTAAAATAGATTTGTACATCTTTTAGCACTTACCAATGAGAGAGACATAGTGCTTAGATCTCCTTTTTAAATATCATATATAATAAATAGGATATTTGGGTTTCCTAGATTAAATCCATTTATTACACAAGTTAAAAACTATCAACTTCTAGTAAACATATTTGGTGGGTTCAGATAGTTATTTATGTGACTCTTTACCTAAGTCCCTTATGACTCAGAAGATCTAATATGCAAATAAATATATGATGAGATGACCATATGCAATGGAGCCAATGACATCCATTATTAAGGAAATAACAATTGAAGTTCTTAGGGGCTGTTCCTGTGATGGAAAAGAACAGTTTCTTTCTTGTAGAAACAGCTACTGAATTGAAATTAGACTAAAATGAAGGATTGAGTTAATGGACTAAAGATCACTATGGCTGCATCGGACACAGATGTAGACCTTCATCGATAACTTCTACTCCATGTAAAACTTTAAAACTATACAACCACAAAGAGTAAGATGTGCAACATTTGGGGAATGGACATGCTTGAAGCTCTTACTCGATGGGGGAGGGGGTCATGGGCAATATAAGTAACCTTAACATTTGTACCCCCATAATACGGTAAAACAAAATAAAAAAATAAGATTATCTATCTTTCCAACATTTAGAATATCAACAAAGGTCTAGGGGCTCTGTCTTTCAGCTTCAAGGTTTCTTGGATAGAGACTTTCTAACAGAATAAAATTCTGCTAGCTCGGGACATGTTTGGGAAGGAAACTTGGGCAGCTTCCCATGTCATAACTGTTTAAATATTACTTGACTTACCTATATATTTTATAACTGGAAACTCAAAATTTATTATTCAATTTACTTTACAATTTTTCTTTTCACATTATAAGCTTTTCACATCCTTGGCATTCAGCTACATTTTCTCGGCAAGACACAAGTATTTTTCCTCTAGGGATTGTTCTATGGAAATAAAACTGTTCAGAGAGATTACTTCATCTGAAGTTTTCCCAAATATTCTAATTAACTCATGTGTGATGACCTTACAGTCTCTTTCATTTAAAAGAGTGATGATTTGAAAATCAGAAACTCTGTCTGCACACATAAATGGAAGAATTATGTGCCTGATAAAATAACCCTAAGAGATTTTGGAAAGCTCAATTTTTATCAAAAGTTGGAATATGGGTTCAGTTGGTATCTATTCCTATTGCTGTGATGTTTTCTTTTTATGTCCTTTATTACTTGTATGAATTTGTGGAAGATTTAGATTTGCTGGGATGAGATTGGCATGATAGAGGGAGATACTTTTAATTAGTAAAGCAGTGGTCATAAGGGTACGCTGTTTGAATGACTGAAAAACTAAAGAATTATTCTTCTACCTGTGAGAAAGTTCTGTTATTGCCTTTTCCAAGCAGTTAGATCGCAGCATTTGCCTCATTAGGTTCAGAAGTTAGTAGCTAAGCAGATGAATGTTATAATAAATGCTCCATCAAACTAAAGTGCTTTTTTTGTAGTTTTGTCATAATTGGGAAGAGAAAAATTCAGCAACTAAGTTTAGTGTTGATAAATTCGTTATTTGTGTCATCAATAATAGGGTTGGCCATGTTAATTTCCACTAATTAGGTCTATTTTTACATAGTCATGCAAACATAGCATCTCTTTTTCTACTAACGAATATTTTCATCAGGTGAGAATGTTCAACTACCTTGTTACAGTAAATATTGGCATTTTGTGTAAGTGACTTTTCTTTGTATTTTAGATATGTGCTTTGGATACTTCTACATCTCTCTGAAAGAATGAGATAATGGGAAGCCAATGTAGATATGAAAACTGTAGCCACTGGGATCTATTTCTAGATTCACTCATAATCCACCTATTACCATGTATTCCATAATCACAAATGAATGGATGAGGTATCTACTGTTACAGTCAGTGAAAGAAGCATTGATTTTTCCAGACAAAGAACAAGACCCAAGACGTAAGTTCTTTAAACAACTGACATGGATAACTCATTGAAAATTCTTGGAATATGTTGAAATATATGGAATATCTGAAATATCATATGTTCTCATTGGTGAAATCAGAATTGGTAATATTAAGCTAGCAAAGCACATAAATTAATCAGAATATACAAAGTTTATTTCTTTTAATATACAGCCTGATAGGTGGTTACTTTCCATTTTGCCAAATAAAAAGAGAAATACATTGCATGTTACATGTATAACAGATGAACCAATCGATTATAATCTCAGTTTTGGGGATATGATATTTTATATAATATATTAACAGAATTGTAGAATTATTTTAGATATATTTGAATTAGAGAATTTCAAAGTTCATATCATACAAAATATGTTAGAGTTTAAAGGAACAAATGCCTGTTATGTTCTCGAAGGAAGATAGGGGCTTTTATGTATGAATCTAAAAATTATCACAGCAGATATGTTAGTGTATATATATATATATATATATATATATATATGAAGAAACCCTTGCTCAAGGACGTACTTTGTCTACTGTCATTTAGAAAGATGTACAAGAGTGTAATTTTAAAATACTAGGCATAGTATTATTGCTAGCATGAGAATTTATCTATAAAATGTCATGTTCTTAAGAAACTATGTTAAATTATGTTCCCCTAAGGAAGTGTCAACTTATTGTTTTAAGTTGAAAGCCTAGTAATACTATCTTTTGGTTTTTAGCATATTAAATCTTTGATGACTTTACCTTTAGTGGATAGTTTATGTACCCTACTTTTACAAGTAAATATTAATATTTAAATTGTCCAAAGGAAGATTAATCCTTGTGAAATCGGCCACTGATGATTAAAGAGAGAAAAGGCACTAAACCTTGCAGAAAATGAGGCGTGGATCGAAATAGAGATTTGCATACAGAGTACATTTTACAGTCATAAATTTGACAGTTATAGATTTATCAGTTTGTAGTATCAAATTTGGCAGAACTCCTATATTATGTGACCGAGATGTGTAGAATGTTCATCACAACTGGCTTTTTGAGAGAGCTCAAACTCTTCAAACACATGACATTTCCCACTGCCAAATCCATGTAAATGGAATCATCTTGTCTACATAGGAGGTTTGTTAATTCTGTAAATTTCCTCAGCAGTCAATAAGTAGAAATTTGGGGTTTACATCAATATTTGTCACACTCTTCTCTGTAATTTAACTCTATTCTTTAACTTGTCCTTAACTGTGAGATCTAGAAACTTAGGAAATTAATGAGTTGTTCTTTTTGAATATTTAAAAGTTTTCTTTACTGAGATGTGGTCTGTCTTTATGTGTTATGGCTGCCCCATGAAGCCTCCTGTGTATTTCCAGGCACCTCAGGAGGTTGAACCCCTAGTACTTCCTCACAGAAAAAAATCTTTCTGAGGAATATGTTAAAAAGAATGCAAGTGTCATTTAATTATCACAGTAATACTTTTATCACTTGTGAACATTCATTTGTTAACTCTAACTTCTCTGTTTTCCAATTTGATCTTCCTTTCTTTCATTTTTCTGCTATGCAGCTCTCCCTCTGCCCAAGAGTCCAACTTTTGCCCTGTTACTCTGCATGCTTCTCATCAAAGTCCATGCCAGAACAGGTAAAATTGCTACTCACCTATAATTGGACAGGTAAGTCCTAAGATATATAATTTTATTGTATGCGCAGAAAGAAATTAATGAGTTAGGGATAAAGTTTTCATTTTTTTCTGGGAAAATGTCTATAATTCCTTTCAAGTTGACCAACATCCAGATGATTTTTCCTGATCCAATATTCATAGTGAAGCACTCGAGACCATTAATAATAGTTCTTGTTTATTGAGCCTTTACTAGGAATCTGGCACTGTGCTAGGCATTTTACTTTGTTGTAATACAAAAACAAGCCTAAGAGGCAAGCACTAGGGGTATTCTTATTATAAAAACAATGACACTGAATCACACAGAGGTTTATTAAGCCGCTCAATGTCAAACAGTAAGTGGTGATGCTGGGACGTGGCAGAGGCAGTGTGGCTCCAGAGAACACATTGTTCACTACCATGCTGTGCTCTCTCTCCAAGGATGTCTTGGATCTTAAAGAGGCGCACCCTGATGACAAACATAAAGTCATTATTTGCTCACTGTAAGGATCAAATTCAATTTGCCACTGGGTTACATTTTGCAAGGAGAAGTGATGATATGGGATATTGTTATTTAATTTTAAAAAATAGAAAAAATGAAACAAAGTTTCATGAGAGTAGAATGAAGCAGGGCTGCAGTCATAGTATGATAGACAGTTCTATTGAACTGGTTCTGAGACTCTTTGGTTCAATCCCATTATTTTCCAATGAGCAAACTAAGACAGTCTTTATTAATTACATTTCAAAAGTGTCTAAAATCCATGTCTACTTATATTGTGTTTAGAATTATCATTGAGTTGCTTGTTTTCGGAAACTGGACTTAAAGTTCTATTTTTAAGCATTCATAATACCTAAACAGCATTATAAATAAACCCCTACCCCATTTATCTTTACCTCTCTTTATCGTGTTTATTTTACCCTCTCTCATTACCTAGTTCACCCAAAGAGCTTTGAAAAAACTACCAGCTATTAATGTGGTGGTTGGTGATAGCCATGAGTTAGTTCAGTTCAGTTTAGAATTACTTGCTGAAAATCAGAATAGTGAATGTGAGTGTGTTAGGAATTGTACTATCGGTACAGAGGTATTGAACAGAATTACAGATTCTTAAACATCAGACAATTTGAGTCAGACCAAAAAATAATGTCCTAAAATATTTGCGATTATTTAATACAGTTCAAAGTCCAATAGCTTGATATCTCCTAGAGATTCATGAAGACAGAATATCCTTAAGGCATGAGGTATTGAAGCTATGACAGTGGATTACCGTAGTATTGTCTGCAATATTTTAGAAGTGGTTATGTTTGGGGCTACGCTGATGATATTGTAAAGATACCACAACTGCTACAAATTGAAAGAACTGACTCTATGCCAATTTATTTATTTCGAGTTTACTGTCGCTACCAGAGAGTAAGTTTCTTGAGAGTCAGACTCCTTCCTCAGTCCTTCACAGCTTTTGTCTGAGCCAAAAAGTAAAATATTCTACATACAGAGTTAGTAAATGTATGAATATATTGGGGCCTTTACTATTCTTCTGTATAGAAAATCGAATAAGACTTAGAAAATTTTATTGCAGGACAAAACCAAAATCATCTGAGGAAAAAAGAAGTTGTTAAAGGAAGGCAAAGTGTGAGCATTAGAAGAGAACTAAATGGATACTTATTAAATGTTTATTGTACGTAATCCACTGCTGAGGGTCTGATGATGAAGATGTGCTCCTTGACATCGTATATGTGTTCATAGTCCTGTTCACCATTTCCTTACAGGTGCTATTCTCCTGAGATCTCAGCTTTGATGCAAGCATTACAGAAGAGTAAATGGGAAAGAGTAACAATGTGACAGAATTTGTCCTCCTGGGTCTCACTCAGGATACTGATGGGCAAAAAGCACTATTTGTGATGTTTTTACTCACATACATTGTGACGATGGTGGGCAACCTGCTCATCATGGTGACTGTTATCAGCAGCCCTTCCTTAGGCTCCCCCATGTACTTTTTCCTGGCTTCCCTGTCATTCATGGATGCTGCTTATGCCACTGTCATGTCACCCACATTACTTGTAGACCTACTGCGTGATAAAAAGACAATTTCCTTCCAAGCATGCATGGGTCAGCTCTTTATTGATCATGTGTTTGGTGGATCTGAGATCTTTCTTCTGGTGGTGATGGCCTATGATCGCTACGTGGCCATCTGTAAGCCTCTGCACTATTTGACCATCATGAATCGACGGGTTTGCGTCCTTCTGTTGGTGATGGCCTGGGTTGGAGGTTTTGCACACTCTGTTGTCCAAATTGTCTTTGTGTACAGTCTCCCCTTCTGTGGCCCCAATGTCATCGACCACTTCGCCTGTGACATGTACCCGTTATTGGAACTTGCGTGCACTGACACCTACTTTATAGGTCTCACTGTGGTCGCCAATGGTGGAGCCATCTGCATGGTCGTCTTTTTCCTTCTACTCATCTCCTATGGAGTCATTCTAAGCTCCCTTAAAAGTTACAGTCAGGAAGGGAGAGGTAAAGCCCTGTCTACCTGCAGCTCCCACATCACCGTCGTTGTCCTCTTTTTTGTTCCCTGTATTTTCATATATGTTAGACCCGTCTCCAATCTTCCCATTGACAAATACATGACTGTGTTTTATACAGTTGTCACTCCCATGTTGAATCCTTTAATATATACATTGAGAAATTCAGAGATGAAAAATGCTATGGGAAATCTCTGGTGTAAAAAATTAACTATAGATGGAATATGAACGCCTTCCACACTGAACATGTTTATTACCTGTTCTATGACAATAGACAATTAATTGTAACTATGCATTGTGTAGTAAATTCAATGGATTCTCTAGAAATGCTTCTCTTTATTAGCAGAAAGTCAATAGAAATGTGAATTAAATTATATTTTGGGAATACAATCAATGAAACAGAAAATTTCTGCAGGATGACCAAAGCTCACAGATATCCTGGTACAAGTAAAACTAAGTTCACTAATTATATATTGAATGAGACTTAGAAAAAAGTGTTTTATTCTTTTCAAAGGAGAAACAAGCTGTTTTTGAAAATTTTCTATCAGTCTCCTTTAAGAGTAAGCAATTTGGCTAAAATATAGAACAAATTTCTAAGGCCACAACAGTGGCATTTAGGTTTTAATGTTCATTATAATATCAGCAAAGCAGCTCTCCATAGCTGTTCTATATATTTTGTCTTAAGATTACTTTTGTTCCTTAGTTCAGAGTCAGTCCATTTCTAGTTCAGGACATTTGGTTTACAGATGATGTTGGGTTTAGTTAAAGAAATTATCATCGATATCTGGAATAGAATTGAGATTCCAGAGATGAAACCATCTGTATATGGTAACGTAATCTTTGATAAAGCAGACAAAAATATACTTTGGGGAAAAGATTCTCTCTTCAATATATGGTTCTGCGAAAACTGGTTAGCAACATGCAGCAGAGCGATTCAGGATCTTAACCTCTCACCTCTTACAAAAAATCAAGATGGATAACAGATCTAAACCTAAGGCATGAAACTTTAAGAATCCTAGAAGATGTTAGGAAAACCCTATCAGACATTGGTTTAGGCAAAGAATTCATGAGGAAGAGCCCCAAGACAATCACTGCCGCATCAAAAATAAACAAATGGGATCTGATCAAATTAAAAAGTTTCTGCACAGCCAAGGAAACGATCGTTAGAGCAAATAGACAACCCACAGAGTGGGAGAAAATATTCGCTCTCTACACTTCCGATAAAGGTCTAATAACAAGAATTTACCTAGAACTTAAAAGAATAAACACGAAAAAATCAAACAACCCCATCAAGAAATGGGCAATGGAAATGAACAGAAACTTCTCCAAAGAAGACAGAATAATGGCCTGCAAACATATAAGAAAATGCTCAACATCTCTAATCATTAGAGAAATGCAAATCAAAACCACAATGAGATAACACCTAACCCCAGTGAGAATGGCCTGTATCAAGAAATCCCAAAACAACAAATGCTGGCGAGGATGTGGAGAGACAGGAACACTCTTACACTGCTGGTGGGACTG
>VSMD01125922.1:0-27489 GCA_008750895.1 Mirza zaza | reverse complement strand
TCTAGCCTGGGCAACAAAGTGAGACTCTGTCTCAAAAAAAAAAAAAATGACTTGTATCCAGAATAAAAAATCCTAGAAGCTCAAGCACAGGAAAAGAAACAAACCAATTTTTTTAAGTGGGCAAAAGATATGAGCAGGCACTTCATCAAAGAAGAGATATGAACAGGCCGGGCGCGGTGGCTCAAGCCTGTAATCCTAGCTCTTTGGGAGGCCGAGGTGGGCGGATCGTTTGAGCTCAGGAGTTCGAGACCAGCCTGAGCAAGAGCAAGACCCCATCTCTACTATAAACAGAAAGAAATTAATTGGCCAACTAAAATATATATAGAAAAAATTAGCCAGGCATGATGGCACATGCCTGTAGTCCCAGCTACTTGGGAGGCTGAGGCAGCAGGATTGCTTGAGCCCAGGAGTTTGAGGTTGCTGTGAGCTAGGCTGACGCCACGGCACTCACTCTAGCCTGGGCAATATGAACAGCAAATAAGTACATAAAAAGATGTTCAACATCATTAGTCTTTAAGGAAATGAACATTAAAACCAAAACAAGTTACTACTACACACCTATTAGAGTATACAAAATTTTAAAAACCTGGCCATAGCAAGTGTTAGGTAAAGACTCCCACTACTGGTGAAAATATGTAATAAAATGGTACAACCACTTTGGAAAACAGTTGACAGTTTCTTAAAAAGCTAAAGACACTTCTACCACATGACCCAGCCATTCCACTCTGAGGTATTTACTCAAGAGAAATGAGAGCATATGTCCATCCAAAAACCTCACATCCTAAGTCATAACCCAGATGTCCATCAACAAATAAAAGAATAAAGAGACTGTGACACATCCATACTATGGAACAGTATCCTTCAAAAAAGGGGGAGGTATGAACTACTGATACAGGCAACAACATGCATAAATCTCAAAATAATTAGGTTGAATGGAAGAAGTCAGACAAAAAAAAGAGAGTACATGCTATTTCTATTTTTATGAAATTCTAGAAAATGCAAACCAATTGAGAGTGATAAAAAGCAGACCAGTAGTTGTCTGGGATATACAGGGCCAGGGAAGTAGGATGAGAGGGACCACATAAAGCATAAGGAAACTCTGGGGGATGGTAATTTCATGGCTATAAACATATATCAAAACTTATCGACTTGTACACTGTACAATATTTAAATATGCAGTTTGTTGTATACCAATTATACCTCAATAAAGCTACGAACAAACCTGTTGTCTTTGCTACTCCAGTCTTGTACATCCAATCACCTACTCAACATTTGCACTTGCATGTGCCATTTACATGTTTTGTTTTGTTGGTTTTTTTTTGAGACAGAGTCTCACTTTGTTGCCCAAGCTAAAGTGAGTGCCGTGGCGTCAGCCTAGGTCACAGCAAGCTCAAACTCCTGAGCTCAAGCAATCCTGCTGCCTCAGCCTCCCAAGTAGCTGGGACTACAGGCATGCGCCACCATGCCAGGCTAATTTTATATATATATATATATATATATTAGTTGGCCAATTCATTTCTATTTATAGTAGAGACGGGGTCTCTCTCCTGCTCAGGTTGGTTTCGAACTCTTGACCTAGAGCAATCTGCCTGCCTTGGCCTCCCAGAGTGCTAGGATTACAGGCGTGAGCCACCGTGCCGGGCCCCATTTACATGTTATACTCAACACACCCACACTAACCTCATACTTGTTTCTCTCCCTCCAAACCCACTCTTCACCTGTGCTTCCCCATTTCTGTAATTGACAACTCCATCCCTCCAGGGACTCAGGCCAACAAACCTGGGAGTAATCCTTGACTAACCTTTGACTCCCATCTGTCTCTCACCTCTACATCTGATCTGCCAGCAGATGCCACTAGCTCTACCTTCAGATTAAATCTAGCCATTTTCTGATTACTACAGCCATTCTAGTCCAAGCCACCATCATCTTTTGCCTCAATTACTGCAATTATCTCCTTACTGTGCAATTTGTTGCATGTCAATAAAACTGCAAGAAGAAGGAAAAGAAAAGGGGGTGGGTAAGGAGAGGGAGAGGAGGAGGAGGAGGGAAAAGAAGAAGAAAAGAGGAGGAGAAAGGAGGAGGAAGGAGAGAACAGGCAGAGGACAAAGAGGAGGAGGAGGAAAGGGAGGAAGAGGGGGAGAAATGTGGCCAATTCCCAAATTCTCATCCCCTTTTGTTCTTACCTCCACCTCCTATAATGTATTCTCCACAAAACAGCCAGAGAGATCCTGTTAAATGTAACTTAGGGCCTGGCACACTGGTTCACACCTGTAATCCTAGCACTTTCTGAGGCTGAGGTGGGAGGATTGCTTGAGCTCAGGCGTTGGAAATCAGCCTGATCAACAGCAAGACCCGGGCTCTTCAAAAAATAGAAAAAATTAGCCGGGGCCATGCCTGTAGTCCCAGCCACTCACGAGGCTGAAACGGGAGAATAGCTTGAGCCCAGGAGTTTGAGGTTGCAAGTGAGATATTATGCCACTGCACTCTAGCCCAGGCGACAGAGTGAGACCCTGTCTAACAAAAAACAAGAAAGAAAAAGCCTTAAGTTAGGTCATGCTTCATCTGGCCCACACTCCACCACCCCAGCTGTTTCCTCTCTGACCTCTTCTCCCACTCCGTTAGTCCTTTCTAGCCACACTGGCTTGCTGGCTGTTTCTCAAACATGGCAGGCATGCTCCTGCCTCTGAGCCTTTATCCTGGCCGTTTCCTCTGCCTGGACACTCTTCCCCCAAATAATAAACACATGGCTCATCCCTTCACCTTCTTCAGATTCGACTGTCTTTAAAGGACAGCTGTTCCTTTCTGTTCCCTTCACAGGCCTGGCAACTTAGCATCAAAGTTGGTTGATTTTAAGGCAATCACCAAGAATATAAAGCGGGTGTGAGGCAGGATGTTTCTAGGCTGCCTGTTCGTGGCCCAAGAGTTTACACAAATGTAGCCCATCACCACATCAACTCCTCGCTGCTGATTTTCCCTTTACCCTTTCAAATCACCACCCTACCTATCATTGTGCTAATGATCATCCCTCCCTCAACCCCCTTTCCCCGCAGCCCTATCCCTCCCTGCCCCAAGCCCTGGGGTGGCAGGTTCCTGCGGACTGCATTTCCCAGGCTCCCTTGCTGGCTGACTTCCGGCGGTTTCAGCCAATAAGAGGCCTGCACCCGGGACAGGAGGGCGGGCAGAGAGCGCGCCCGGGCATTTCTTCTCGGCTGCCTCCCTCCTTTGGCGCGGCAGCTCTGGCGGAGCGTGGCCTCCTGGTCACCGCGCCTCGTGTCTGGCTGTCCTTCACGCATAGTGCCAGCCCTCACCTTCCCCTTCCTGCCTAGAATGCTGCTGGTCCCGGGGTTGCCTTACCGTCCTCGCTGGTTCCCTTTAATGCCCAAGTGAATGGAAATAGTCCCATCACTAAGGTCTCTCGAACTTTCTCTTCAAAGTTGACCTTTAACTGAGTAGAATTCTATTTCCTACAGGACCCTGATTAATAAATACATGTGGAATCCACCTACCTGAGGATTTCACCCCAGCTCCAAAAATGATCTGTTTGCCCATTAGATAAATAGGTTTACTGTGCAGATATCCCTGGGCGAAGTAAATACTGAATATAAAATAAACTGTAGGCCGTAAACTTCTTAGAGTAAGAAGGTAGTAAGGTTTTTAAGAAGGGTAGTACCAGGTATGTAAAAGAAGTGGGGAAGGGGGTGGCTTGGAGGAGGGGGAGTCAGGAACACATTGTGTTTTAAGGGCTCACAGCTCCAGCTCTGGCTTGGCTACTGGTAGTTTAAACTGGGGTAAGGGACTTAATGTTTTTGTCCCGCAGTTTCCACTTTTGTAAAATGGGGATGACACATTTTAAGTGACTACCACGTGCAGCTTTCAAGGATACTGTCAGGCTCAAATGAGGTGGAGTAAGAAGTAGTGACTTGGAAAGTTTGACACCAAGATGGGCACCCCAGCACCTGCTCCCTCTGGAAGGAGCCACTGCCCCTGTTTGGCAGCAGCCCGTAGTGGATTATTAAGTCGAAAACCGAGTCAGCTTGCAGGCTTTAAATATTAATAATGATAATTGCCATTGTTATTTCTTAATATATTTATTACCAATTAGGCAATGTTATTATTGCCTAATAAAAACACATAACAATTACTGTTTCAGTTACTATTTATTGAGTGCTAGCTGTGTGCCCAGTGCTGTGCTAAGCACGTTCTACACATTATCTGCTTTCATCAGCCTGATGATTCTGCGAGATACAGGTACCTTCATTAGGGGCAGTTTTACTCAGGAGGAGACTGAGGTTCAGAAAAGTTAAGCAACTTGCCCAAGGTCACGTAGTCATGTAGCTATTCCAGGGCAGGGCTGAAATTCAAACCCAGGTTCATCCCCCTCTGCTCTGTCTTTTCCCACCCTATTAGAGCAGTGGTTCTCAGTGAGTTGGTGGGGACTATTTTGCCCCCTCTCCCTAGGGGACATTTGGCAATGTCTGAGGCATTCTTGTTTGTCATAACTGAGGGGAGTGCTGTAGGCATTCTGGGTAGAGCCAGAGATGCTGCTTGTCTAAGTTTCCTAGGGCTGCTGTCACAAAAGCAACAGAAATTTATTCTCTTACAGTTTTGGAGGCTAGAAGTCTAGAATCAAGGTGTCGGTAAGGCCACACTCCCTCTGAAGGCTCTAGGGAAGAATTTTCCTGAGTCTTCCCACTTTCTGGTGGCTCCTGGCAATCCTTGTTATTCCATGGCTTGTAGC
The DNA here is from genome assembly GCA_008750895.1 of Mirza zaza. Taxonomy (NCBI): domain Eukaryota; kingdom Metazoa; phylum Chordata; class Mammalia; order Primates; family Cheirogaleidae; genus Mirza; species Mirza zaza. The sequence goes on along the minus strand of VSMD01125922.1, from coordinate 22,751 downwards.
TGCATCATGCCAACCTCTGCCTCCATCTTCACATGACTTTCCTCCCCGTCTGTGTGTGTCCTCTCCTCTTCTTATAAGGACACCAGTCGTTAGATTGCCTTTTCTTTTTTTAATTGACAAATAATAATCATAATTTAGAGCCAGCCCTAAATCCAGATTTATTTCATCTAGAGATCCTTAACTCATCACATCTGCAAAGACCCTTATTCCAAATAAGGTCACATTCTGAGGTTCCAGGTGGGCATGAGTTTTGGAAGGAAACTATTCAACCCGCTACACTGCTAAACATCCTTCAATGAACATGACAGCCCACACAGCAAAGAATTATTATCCAATCCAAAACGTCAGTAGTGCTGAGGTTGAGAAATCCTGCTTTAGAGACTCATTTCTTCCCAGCAAAGCACTGAGAAAGTAATGTGCCTCTGCTAATCCTGGAAGCTACAAATAGTAAGGGTTTCAGAGGCAGTGACTTAAAGTCAAGCAGAGGCCACCCTGTCCTGCCCACCCACTCCTTCCACTTTCTGGGACCATTTCCTCTGACTTAGCCTCAAGTATCCCTCACCTTCCCCATGTGGTTGCTGCCCCCTGCCAGCATTTTTGCAGGATTTTATATTTTGAACAATAGAGTCAAAACCACCCCCTAAGTATTAAGCTTCAACCATGAATAAGAAGTGCTTGATCTCTTCTTCCCCAAAAGAGAAGCGGCTCAAAGATCAGATAAAGGAACTCAGGCTCATGGGCAAGTGACTATTTGCAAGTTATGGATGTCACCATACAGTGGCTGCCAGAGCACGCCTTCATTCTCTTAACACATATCTATTGAGCATTTACTAAGTGCTTGGCCCTGGGCATGCAGCAGTGAGCAGCAAAGTTGATGGTGTTCCTGCTCACATGGAGCTTCCACTGCAATGCAGACAATTACAGCCCAGGGTGATAAGTGCTATAAGAGAAGTTCAAGGTGCCCCAGATTTTGAGGCACCAGGGAAGATTTCTCAGAGCAAGTGAGGTCTTAGCTGAGATGTGAAAACCGAATAGAATTTGAATCTAGGTGAGCCAGACTCTTTAGCCCAAACTCAACAACAACCTTAGCCCCCAAGCCAGGCGTCCTCAAACTACGGCCCGCAGGCCACATGCGGGTGTTTTTGCCCGTTTGTTTTTTTACTTCAAAATAAGATATGTGCAGTGTACACAGGCATTTGTTTATAGTTTTTTATTTTTTAAAACTATGGTCCGACCCTCCAACGGTCTGAGGGACAGTGAACTGGCCCCCTGTTTAAAAAGTTTGAGGACCCCTGACCCAAGCAAAGGCCAAGAGAAGAGTGGTGTCTGGAAAGGAAAGAGCTTGTCCAAAGGCCTAGAGAGGACAGAGAGTGCATTGGGGGAATTGAAGGAAGGTTAGTCTATGGTTCACACCTTTAGAAGACCAAAGCTTGGAAGTTCATTACTAATATCCACCTTCAGATTTTCCATCCTGTGCTCTGGGGACTCCCTTGACCTCCCTTTCTAGGGTGAGCCATTTCGATGCTTTCTCTTGGTGTCTGCATTGAACTTGATTCCCTTCCTCTTAGAATTACAGGGATCCCTGTCTAGGCCTGATCTCCAGGCCACGACAAAGTTTTTTGATCTCATTCAGAAGCAGAGGGGGGACATCAGGCATGACCAGACATCTTTGGTGTCTAGAGATTGCTTTGTTCCAGCTGAGGGTGAGGCAGAGGCAGAAAGTCCCCAAAAGTGTCTGAGCTGAACCTGTTCATTGACAACATAACTCATATTTTATAAATCAGAATTAGAGGCACATAGCTAAGGGCCAGGAGCCATAGTCGGCATTACCTGTGTCTCCTGTTCCCTCTGGATCATAGAGGAACAAAAGAGTTAAAAGCCTAGGCTGGGGAGTTTGGAGGCAAGCGGGGTTCAAATCCTGCCCCAGCCACTGAACTAATTGTGTGATGTGGAGCACGTCACCTCACCTTGTCAGTCCCATTCCTCATAATCATAATGCTGCCCCTAGGGGACGTGCGCTCCATATGTGCCACCTAGGGGTCATTGGACCATTCCCTTAAGAGCACAGCACAGTCCTTTGGGTCTATTTCTTCCTCATCTTTGGACAGTAACCCAGCCTCTTCCTTCGGCCAGTTTCCAGGGAAGCTCTCTGGGCTGAGATGGGAGAAGCAGGAAGTAGGAAAAGAAAATGGTCCATCCATTAGGGTATTCATTTTTTTATTAAAGAATTACATGCAGGAAAGTGTGTACAAATCATAAGTGTACATCTTGACACAATTTCAGAAACTGAGCGTACTGTGTAATTAGCGCATGGTTGAAGAAACAGAACATTACCACACTCCAGAAGCCCTCAAATACTCCCTCACTGTCACTACTCACCAAGGGCAACCACTACTCTGACTCCCGAAACCAGATATTAGTGTTGCCTGTTTTTCTATGTATGATAAATGGAATCATGTAACACATTCTCCTTTGTGTCTGGCTTCTTTCACTGAACATCATGTTGACAGGAGTCATCCAAATCCATGCAGGTAATTATAGCTCATTCATTCTCGTTGCTGTACAGTATCCCATTGTTGTTTATCCATCCTTTCCACCGTTGATGAGTTTTGGGGGCAAGGGAGTTCCAGTCTGGGGCTATTGCAGTAAGCTAATTCTAGTGTCTGTCTTTTGATGAACATACCTACATATCTCTGTTTGGTAAACACTTGAGAGTAGAATTGCTAGGTCGTAGTATATGTTCCACTGTTCCACTTTAGTAGCTACTGCCAAATAGTTTTCCAGAGTAATTATACCAGGCGTTCACTTTAAAAAATGATCAATGGCATGGGACACTGTGTCCTATTTCCCAACAGCCAATAATTTGCTCAAAATCATTTATGAAGCTCAGATCTGTGCCAAACATGGGATGAGTGATTGGAATGCCAAAGCAGAAAGGCTGTGGCTGGTGTTGGCCCCTTGTGGCCTGAGATCTATTCCTCACTCTTCCCCTCCTCTTTGTGTTAAGGGGAGTGGGGTCAGGGGTAGGGGTTGCCACTGAGCCCTTCAGGCTGGGCTTCCCAGGCCCTGGACATCACTGGCTAGAGCCCAATAGGTAGGACACAGGAAGACGCTGGTAGTGAGCGGGTTCCCCCTTCTCTCTGCCTGGGACAGCACCTCTGGCTGTGGCTACATCTCTGCCATGGGCTCCAGCAGCATCACTTGCTCCCTCGCCCCTTCAGCTGGGGGTGGGGAGAGAAGCAGCAGCTTCCCACTATTGTGTCTCTTTGGTTTCCCTACTCTTCCATCACCTATATGGCCAATTTCCTGCAATCGCACCCTTTCTGGATGCTTTAGAATAGTTTCTCTTTTCCCAGATCCTAATTGATCCAGGCAGGGACCTCCAGGGCCAGAGGGAAGATGTCCAGGCAGAAGCACAAGTCTCATTCCCGAGGACCATTACACTGACAGTGGCAGATGAGATGCGTTGGGAGCCAGGGCACGGCTGGATGTGCTGCCAGATAGGTGCAGTAGCTCCTCCCAGACCAAGGAGCAATGGTGGAAGGCCACTTTAGTGTCCTGCTGGCCAAGGCTACTCCCTCCAAGGTATCCCCCTGTCTGGTTCTCTGGACCAGAGAGCCACAGGCCAGTCGTTAGCATGAATTGCCTGGAGTGGCTATCTTTGTGGAAAGGTGCTGTGTCTTCCTAGCTAGGGAGTAGCCCCAGGAGTACAGAATGGCATCTTAGACCTCATGGTATTCCCAGTGCCTTATGCACAGTGGATGATAATAACTCACACATGAGCATTTACTACATGCAGGCACTGTTTGAGCACTTGACATGTCTTAGCTTATTAAGCATGTGTGGCTGTGATATCATTTTATGAATGAGGAAACTGAGGCACGGGGAGGTAAAGTAACTGGTACCCATCAATGTTTGTTGATGACACTAGCATCGATAATTAGTGTAGCAGAGTGCTTTATAACACTGGCTTTGGAATTCAAAGGACCATGGTTTGCGCCAGGCATGGTGGCTCACGCCTGTGATCCTAGCACTCTGGGAGGCCGAGGTGTGAGGATCACTCAAGGTCAGGAGTTCGAAACTAGCCTGAGCAAGAGTGAGACCCTGTCTCTACTAAAAATACAAAGAAGTTAATTGGCCATCCAAAAATATATAGAAAATATTAGCCAGGCATGGTGGCACATGCCTGTCCTACTACACTTGTAGCTGGCACACTACAAGTCCCAGCTACTTGGGAGGCTGAGGCAGGAGGATTGCTTGAGCCTAGGAGATTGAGGTTGCTGTGAGCTAGGCTGATGCCACGGCACTCTAGCCCAGGCAACAGAGTGAGACTGTTGCAGGTAATGATGCCCACCTGGCCAATCCTGAGAAGATTAGATACAGTGATGAGAGCATCAATGAGATAGTAGAGCCTGCATGTGTATATTTGTATTATACATATATATCGCCACATATATAATGAAAAACTGTACTTTACTGCATATATACTACATTTCAATTTTTTTAGTCATGTACTTATTTATTTATGATTATTAATAATCCAAAAACAAATTATAACTTTCAGATTTAATAAACCAACAATTATTTTATCTGACAAAATAATATATATGATGAATTTGCCAATGGTATTCTAGACACTTGCCTCAGATCCTAAGTTGCCTTTTTGAGGATCACATTAATAATCCCAATATATGAAATATATTTTAATACTGTACTATTTTTTGCTTTTTATTTTGAAATATTTTTAGTTACAAAATAGAATAAAGAATTGCCATGCACTCTTTACTCCGATTCTTTAAGTTCCCCAAATGTTAGCATTTTACTACATTTACTTTATCATTCTCTGTCTGCTTCTCTGCTTTTTTCCGAAATATTTAAGAGTAACTTGCAAATCTGATGTCTATTTATGCCTAATTATTTCAATGTGTATTTCCTAGAAACAAGGACATTTTCTTATAAGATTATAAAAACCAATATATTAACATTGATATAATATCATTTTTAATATAGAGACTTTATTTAAATGTTATCTATTATCTCACCAATATCTTTTATAGTGCAATAAATAAATGAATTTTTCTGTTCCAAGATTTCATTTAGCAGTCATGTCTTTTTAGTTTCCTTTGATATGGACATTTTTGAAGAGTAATAACCAGGTTTTTTTTGTTTGTTTGGTTTTGGTTTTTTGGGGGACAGAGTCTCACTTTGTTGCTCAGGCTAGAGTGAGTGCCGTGGTGTCAACCTAGCTCACAGCAACCTCAAACTCCTGGGCTCAAGCGATCCTACTGCCTCAGCCTCCCAAGTAGCTGGGACTACAGGCATGTGCCACCATGCCCGGCTAATTTTTTTTTGTATATATATTTTTTAGTTGGTCAATTAGTTTCTTTCTATTTTTAGTAGAGACAGGGTCTCGCTCAGGCTGGTCTCGAACTCCTGACCTTGAACAATCCACCCGCCTCCACCTCCCAGAGTGCTAGGATTACAGGCGTGAGCCACCGCGCTCGGCCAAAACCAGTTATTTTTAAACAGGGCTCCTCAGTTTGGGCTTGTCTGAAGTTTACTCATGATTTGATTCCAATTCTGCATTTTTTTTTGCAGGAAGATCACAGAAGTGAAGTGTCATTTTCAGAGCAGCCTATCAGGAAGCAGCTATGATAGCTACATGGTGATTTCAACTTTGATCCCTTGGTTGAGATGGCACCTGCCATGTTTCCCTACTGTGGAGTGACTGTTTTTCCCTCTGTAATTTGTGTCTTGTGGGAAGATGCTTTGAGTCAATATAAATATCCTGTTTCACATCATACTTTCACCCACCCGTTTTAGCATTCATTGGTGATCCTCCCCCAAATAAATCGTTACTATGACAGCTGCCAAATGGTGATTTTTCTAATTCCATCATTCCTTTTACATTTCTTAATCAGGATTCTACTTTATTTTTATCAGTAGGGACTGATAGATTCTTACTTTATGCTCATTTTATTTTGTATCCCCTATCATTATTTCATTTGATGCTCAAATTGTGCTAAACTTGGCCAATGGGAGCCCTTTCAAGTTAGCACTTGTGTCCTGTTGACATGTCCCCATCGTTTCTCGTGCACTTGCTTACTTTCTGGCAAACTAGATGTTCAACTATATTTCCCCTACCCCAATCTGGAATCAGCCATTTCTCCAAACATCCATGGTCCCTTCTGGTGGAGAATTTATACCTCAACTTTTAAAAAGCAGGAAGCAGGAGAAGAGAGAGGAGGATGGGGAAGGGGGGAAAGAGGAGGAGGAGGAATGCCAAGTGCAAGTGGCAGAATTCCAGCTCCTGTCGAGTTAAACAAAACAAGGACCCACTGGCTCCAAGGATGCTTCCTCCACTTGCAGGCATGGCTGAATCCAGGGGCACAATTAATTATGCCACTGGGGTCCCAACTCCCTCCATCTCTTCTAGAGGACTCAGTTGTCCTCTATGTCAACTTCACTCTGAAGCAGGCTGTTCTTATGTGGCAGCAAGATGGTCAGTGGCCACATCTCCTGCCAGCTGAGCAACCCCAGCAAAGGGGCAGAGAGTGGCTCTTTCCCAGTAGTTCGTCAAAGGCCCTGGGATGGATGTTTATTGGTCTGCTTAGGTCTCGTGCCCCATCTGAACTAACCCTGGGTCTTGTGCTGTGCTGGATTTCTTCCCTTTGCCCCTCCACAGTCATTCTCCACCCTGCTCTGTGCCTTGGTAGGGTGACTGCTGTAGATGACAAAAATTAGCTCCCCTGCCTTCTGGGTTTATATTGGGTTCAGCAAATGGGAGGCACAGGCAGGAGACTGCAGGGTGGGGAGGAGGAAGGGAGTAAGGTCAAGTGCGTATTTTCCAGCTACTTCCCTTCCAGGTCTCCCTGGGCGGGCTGCATGTCCCAAAAGTCGCAGCTTCTGCCAAGTTGCCGTCTCCATACAGCACCATCCTTCCTGGATCCAGTAATCACTCCCCATCATGCCCCTTCAGGCCAGGGGGGATGATGGCTTCTGGCTGTGGCAGGCCCCAGGGCCTGCGCCAGCTCTTGTTGGTTTCCCCAAGATCCTGCCTTCACCTTTCTAGAAATACCCTTTATTACACTCTCCTCGGTGACCCAGTTGAATGTGCCACCTGTGTGCTAGTAATACAGAAGCACAGGTGAGTTCTGCCCTAACTGCCCACTAAAGAAGGAACAGAACAGTGCTACAAGAATGTGAGCATCAGCAAGGTGCGGTGGCTCACGCCTGTAATCCTAGCACTCTGGGAGGTGGAGGCAGGTGGATTGCTCGAGGTCAGGAGTTCGAAACCAGCCTGAGCAAGAGCGAGACCCCGTCTCTACTATAAATAGAAAGAAATTAATTGGCCAACTAATATATATAGAAAAAACTAGCCGGGCATGGTGGCGCATGCCTGTAGTCCCAGCTACTCGGGAGGCTGAGGCAGGAGGATCGCTTGAGCCCAGGAGTCTGAGGTTGCTGTGAGCTAGGCTGACGCCACGGCACTCACTCTAGCCTGGGCAACAAAGTGAGACTCTGTCTCAAAAAAAAAAAAAAGAATGTGAGCATCAAAGTGCTTAGTAACCCTCCAAGCACCAGACCATGCTGGGGGCTGTTAGTCTGGAAAGTCAGAGTCCCCTGTAGTCCCCCTTGAGTCATCCTTCTTCCTCTGAGTCCACTGAGTGACAGGGTAAAGAAAGGGAGCTGGGTTTGGAGTCCAAAGCCAACCAATCCCCCTCTCTCTTATATCTGCCACCAGCTGTGTGACCTGAACCAGCTTCTGGGAGCCTCCCTGAAATGAAGAAACATTGCCCGTCTCCCCCAGACAGTTGCTAACAGAATGAGACAAGATGATGGCTGCGGGGAGGGGCTGCTGACATCTGGAGTTCTCTAGTCACTGCACGTTGAAGCCTCGGGACTTCAGGGCACTCTCAGGTGTCCCCTTCCTTCTTGTTTGTGGTTCCGTTTGTTTCCGTTTTGGCTGCAGAAGGTCCCGGTCCTCTGCCAGCCACTTGTTGCACAAGCTTAGAGAGAACCCCCTGTACCTCCCGCCCCCTCCTCACCAGCATGGTATGAAGATCAAGGTGGATATAACACATGCTCGTGGGCTCTCTGTCCCACCCAACCCGCAGGAGACTGAAAGCTCCTTGATGGCGGGGCTGCCACCTGTTTTGTCCACTGTCGTGCCCCTAGACTCAAGAGACAGCAGCACAGACCAAGTGCTCAATAGGAAGGTGTTGAATGAACAGAGCCAAACAGGAGTGACGAAAGACCCGGGTCACTGTTGTTGTTTGACTCCCGTGTGTCGAAAAAACAACATGAAGAAATGTAAAAGCAGGGTTATGAAATTGCCCAAATGGCAAGCCTAGCCATAAGTGACAATAACATCACCTACGCCACAGGCTCGTTGTGAGACCGGAATGAGATCACGTACGTAAAGCACTTGGTGCGGTGCCCAGCCGAGGGCAGGCGCTTGGTCAACATTGGGTAGATTCACTGAGATTGACTCACTCGAAGAGACCAGCACTCGGCTGAGACGTGCGCTGAGGGTCCCTCTGTTCCTCTGTCCACTGCTGCATCCCCATACCTAGGAGAGAACAGCTCTTCTGCTCCTGCCAGTCTGGCACCAACTACTGAGTTACTGGATCCCAGGGTGGGAGACTCTTGTCTTGAGAGCAGTGGTGTCCCTCTGTTTCCTTCTCCAAGACAGACCCCGTGGCTGATAAAGAGGCAAAGAGAAACTTTGGGCTGGGCTGGGAGGACACTGGACTCAGCTACTAACTTGCGCCTCTGACAAATGGTCTAATCTCTCTGGGCCTCAGTCTCCTCATCTGGAAAATGGGGATATTTATACAAGTTCCATCTACGTCACAAGTGGTCCTGGGGGTCAAATCGAAAATTTCAAGACTTCCTCAGCTCTCCTCCATCCCTTCCTCTCACCCTCTAATCAATGAACCTTGCACAACTTCCCAGGCTGACTGCAAGAGAACTCCGTGCAAAGGAAAATCCCCAGTTTCTACTGATGTGGAAAGGACTCCTCCTTTAGGAAAGCCTAAACAGGGCACCCTGTAGGCTCCAGCTGCGCAGGCAGCTAATGTGGAAGGAAAAGAAGGAACCATCTCCACCCCTCCTGAAAAGTGAGTCACCCTGTCAACATGCCCTTCTGACATCAGAGCTGGTTCTACCAGATCCCCCTGGGGCTGGGGCCACTCTCACCAACCCAGAACCCCGCCCTCCTCCCTCCTCTCCAATCAAAAGCAGGTGACACATGGCAGGCCAGAGCCACCAGTACCCCAGGACCCCATTCTATGCAAAAGTCTTTCCCGGCTGGGCGTGGTGGCTCACGCCTGTAATCGTAGCACTCTGGGAGGCCGAGGCGGGTGGATTGCTCGAGGTCAGGAGTTCAAAACCAGCCTGAGCAAGAGCGAGACCCCGTCTCTACTATAAATAGAAAGAAATTAATTGGCCAACTAATATATATAGAAAAAATTAGCCGGGCATGGTGGCGCATGCCTGTAGTCCCAGCTACTCGGGAGGCTGAGGCAGTAGGATCGTTTGAGCCCAGGAGTTTGAGGTTGCTGTGAGCTAGGCTGAAGCCAGGGCACTCACTCTAGCCTGGGCAACAAAGCGAGACTCTGTCTCAAAAAAAAAAAAAGTCTTTCCAACTATCACCTTTGTGAAACAAAAACAATTATTATTGAATAAGGTAGAGTCAAAAGAGAAAACTTTCCCTCCCTGCCCTTCATCCCAGTCCACACCCCAAAGGAAACCATTATTAACAGCCTTGTGTGGAACATTCCAGATTATGGCTAATGCATATTTAACCTTTAATATTAAAATTTCATTTAGCAAATAATAGAGAAAGTATCCTTTTGTTTGTTTGTTTTTTGTTTGTTTGTTGTTTTGGTGCCGTGACTCAGATACGAACTGGAGAAATGTATCCTTTTCTGAGAAAAAAAAGGGAAACAGAACAAAATCTGCTTCGACCTTTACCCCCAACATGGATCCACTCTCCCCACAGCCTGTGGGTTATGCTTGTTATCTCTTCCCCACCTTCCTCTACCTTTTTTTTTTTTGAGACAGTCTCGCTTTGTTGCCCAGGCTAGAGTGAGTGCCATGGCGTCAGCTTAGCTCACAGCAACCTCAAACTCCTGGGCTCAAGCAATCCTGCTGCCTCAGCCTCCCAAGTAGCTGGGACTACAGGCACACACCACCATGCCCAGCTAATTTTTTTCTATATATATTAGTTGGCCAATTAATTTCTTTCTATTTATAGTAGAGACAGGGTCTCACTCTTGCTCAGGCTGGTTTCGAACTCCTGACCTCAAGCAATCCTCCCGCTTCAGCCTCCCAGAGTGCTAGGATTACAGGCGTGAGCCATCGCTCCCGGCCCCTCTACCTGTTTTTATTTGTACATGTGTCTATTTCCACGGGAAACAAATAGCTGTACTCTATGTGCATGTGTTTTATATAAATGCTGATAGATCATACCTATTATTTGCAAGTCCCAGTCATGCTAAGTCTTGAAGATCCTTCCACATTGGACAAACACAGCTACCTCGTTCCAAGCATGACATGGTATTCCACCACGTGACTATATCCCCATCTTTTATCCTTTCCCTACTGATGGATATTTAGGTTGTTTCCAATTTTTTCTTTTGTTCCTTATAAAAATTTTTTTCAATTTTGATCAAATTCATTCATGTTCATTGTATTAATAAGTCAAATTATATTACAAGGCTTATAGAAAAAAATCAATAATGCCCCCCTTTACCAGCCACCCCCTCATACACACACACACACACACACACACACACACACACACACACATACCTGCACCTCTGAGTCCTGCTACTCTGAGAAATTGACTTGTCATTCTATCAGCTATTTTTCACTGGTACTTACCTCCATATTTCAGAATAGATGCTTGTATATGGTTTCTTAATTTATCAACCTTGGATGTGATCAACTACCTTCCTCTTGTGGTAGAAATGGATTTAATTCTTCACACTCACCCTCCCTTCCTTCCCCCCCTACCAACTTGCCTCCCCTCTCTCCATTCTTCCTGTATAGTTACATGACAATTTCCTGTTAAATCAGCGTTCCTGTGTACGCCATTATGTTCATAGAACTATGTTTTCCTGCCAATCAGTGGTTCTTAACTTCACCTGCACATTGAATCACCCAGGGAGCTTTAAATAATCCCAAAGCCCAGCCTGCACCCTGTGCCTGTTAAATCAGGCTAGCTGGGGTTGGGGCCCAGGTGTCAGGACTTTTTGAAGCTCCCCCAGTAATTCCAATGTTCAACCAAGAGTAAGAACCACTGTTGCTAAGCCACATATGATTACATTGTTTTCCTTATTTAATATCTTCCCCTGGGAAATTTTTAGCCCTTTTTCACACCTGCTTCGTTTTCTGTCTCTATTACTAATTCTCCAACAGAAATATAAAGCTTCTCTGAATGCTATTGTCCAACACAACAGGCAATCTGTAAGTTCCATTTCCCCACAAGGACCCTCTGGAGGAGGGTCCTTCTAAGCACAACATGGTATTCCATTACGTGAATATATCACAATACATCTCGCTGTAACAAGAGTGGATCCAGATGGGGGTTAAGGTCAAAGCAGATTTTGTTCTGTTTCACTTTTTTTCCTCAAAGAAGACACATTTCTGTATTATTTACGGAATTAAATTTTAATTTTAAAAATTAAATATGCATTAGCCAAAATCTGGAATCCCTGCCACCCTGCTCCACCATAGAAAGGCCAGCTGTCCATGTGGTCCACCCACAGCACTCCTCCTTCTGCATTGCTTTCCCTAGTCCCTGAACTCCCTGTCTTTCTCTTCTTTTTGCTGGAGCAGACCCTCTAGTAGCTTCCCGAGAAAGGGTGCATGGAAGTATATTTTTTGAGACCTTTTATGCCCGAAAATGTTTTTATTCTACATTCAAATTTGATGGGCTGAGACTTTGGCTTGGTTTAGAATTCTAGACTTGCAAATAATTTTTCTTAAGAATTTTTGAAGCCATTATGTTCTGGGTCCCAGTGTAGTTTTTGAGAAGTCCAATGCCATTCTCATTCCTGATCTTTTGTATAAAGCCTGCCTTGTCTTTATGGAAGTTTTCAGGCTGCTCCCTTTAACTTCATGTAGTCTGAAATTTTCTGTTGATGTGCTCTGATATGGATCTATGTTATTCAATTGCTGGCCATTTGATGGTCCCTTTCAATCTGGAAAGACACGTTCTTGAAAGATTTTTATGAATTACTCTTATAGCAAGTTCCTGTATTCCATTTTCTTTTTCTGAAATTCCTATTTTCTTTTCTATTTGTATGTCTTTCCAGCTTTCTGAGTTTTTATTCTACTTTTTGAAGGATTTCTGTAACGTTTTCCTCCTCAACCTCCCATCGGATGTTTTATTCTGCTCTCACGTTTCATTTAAAAGAACTCTGTCTTGTTTTCTGATCGCTTCTTGTAGCAGACACTGTTGATGCCCTACCTAGAAATGCTTGGCATTTGTCCTTGCATGCTGCACAAGACTGTGTGCTGCAAACATGTATGACTCTGCCCAAAGGCTGTTTTCTTCCAGGTGGCATCTTCAGCCTGAGTACAGGACAAGCTGGAAGAAACAAAGGCCAATTCCTTTGGAAGCAGTTGGTGGGTCTCTGCCCATTGGTTGGGATGGAGCAAGTTCTACACCATCTTTCAGACTTCCCCAGCAAGATCAAGCTCCAGCAGTCCACAATGGTAACTGGCTTGATTACACATTGTTCAGATAACATGCTGGCTTCCTCTTTGTCCCTGTCTCACTTTCCCAGTCCTCAACTAGTATTTTCTGGGATTACTTGCCAAAAATTACATGTGTTGGAATCATGGTCTCAGAGTCTGCTTCTGAGGGAACCCAAACCAAGACACTTCCCATTTTAAAAAATAAAATCTTATTCTTGTCTTATGGATACAATATGTCATTATTTCTCTAAGGATATTCATTATAGTGAGATTAACTTTTTAAAAATTTTATTTAGCTAATTTCTTTCTATTTTTAGTAGAGATGGGGTCTTGCTCTTGCTCAGGCTGGTCTTGAACTCCTGAGCTCAAACGATCCACCTGCCTTAGTCTCCCAGAGTGCTAGGATTACAGGCGTGAGCCACCGTGCCCGGCCCTAACTTTTTTTTAAAGGCTTACTCTTGCTGTTCTGTGAAGACTTAGTTTGGCCTATAATGTCTCCAGGTTAATTTTCTGGGTTTTCTCCAGTGATGACTCTTCAGTCTCTTGCTGTGGGATGATGTGTACCTGGCTGGTACACATAAGGCAATAAGCATCCTTATTGCCCAGTGGCGGGAGGGCTAGGGCTCATACAGCCTTTCACATGTCGTCTCTGTTTTTAGTATGACACCTTTCCCTGCCTCCTGCCATGCCTAGTGTCCACAGGGCCCATTTTGCTATAGAACAAACTTCTGCCAAGATCAGGAAAAGGTGGTTGCCTGGCTGTACCAGACATGAAAGGGCTCCCAGGTGGCTATTCCAGTTATAACTGCTATGTAAAAAATCACTCCAAACTAAATCAAACTCGTTATTACCTCTCATAGTTTCTGCAACTGAAAAATTTGGGAATAGCTCTGCTGGATCATTCTAGCTTGGGATCTCTCATGCTGCTGTAGCCAAACGGTGATTAAAGCTGGATTGCCAGGGAGCTGGCCATCCATCCATCTCTCTGTCTGCAGTCGCAGGGCCTCTTCATGTAGTTTCTCCATATGGGCTACTTTGAGCTTCCTCACACTATGGCAGTCTCGGAGCAAACTACCTAAATGGAGGTTTATGGCTGCAGTACAAGAGTTCCAGAATTGGAGATTATGCAATGCCACTTCCCCTGAATTCTGTTGTTACAAGTGAGTCACTTGGATTGAGTCTGCCTCAATTCAGGGGGAGTGAACAAAGACTCCATCTCCCAATAGGAGGAATGTCACAGTCATATTGTGGAATAGCATGTGGAATGGGAGATATTTGTAGTGGCTATCTTTGGAAAATACAATCTCCACAGTGGTCTTACTACTTCTTATGTGAGGTTCCTAGTCATGCTTCTGTTTTCAAGCTCGCTCCACCTCTATCCTAGTCTGTTTTGTGTTGCTATAATAGAATATCACAGACTGGGTAATTTATAAAGTAAAGAAATGTATTTGGCCCATGGTTCTGGAGACTGGGAAGTCCAAGAGCATGGTGCCAGCATCTGATGAGGGCCTTTGTGCTGTGTCATTCCATGGTGGAAGGTGGAAAGGCAAGAAGGCATGAGAGCAAGAGGGGGCCAAACTTGCTTTTAGAACAAGTCCACTCCCACTATAATGAACCCACTCCTAAGATACTGACATTAATCCATTCATGAGAGCACAGCCTTCATGACCTAATCACCTCTGATTAGACCCACCTCCCAACACTGTTGCATTGAAGATTGAGTTTCCAACACATGAACTTTGGGGGACACATTCAAACCATGGCAACTTCCAACACATCATTCCGATTCAATTCTTGGCACCTTGGGATTTTAATCCATCCTGTTTCTTGTGGAGTCCCCATGTACATGTGTTTAGGTTGGGCAGTACACAGTGGAACTGCATCTTAGGGGTGCCATTGAACTTGTAAACATTGTCACTTTGTCCATTTAATATGATAATTTTCCAGCAGATGTCAGTAAAGGAGGGACAGCATGTTATGTCAGTCCCCCATCAGATGGATTTCAGGCACCGAGGGGAAGGGAAGCCACTTCCTGTCATACAAAGACTACAGGCTGGTCGGGCACGGTGGCTCACGCCTGTAATCCTAGCACTCTGGGAGGCCAAGGCAGGCGGATGGCTCAAGGTCAGGAGTTCGAAACCAGCCTGAGCAAGGGCGAGACCCCGTCTCTACTATAAATAGAAAGAAATTAATTGGCTAACTAATATATATAGAAAAAATTAGCCAGGCATGGCAGTGCCGCATGCCTATACTCCCAGCTACTCGGGAGGCTGAGGACTGAGTAATATGGCTTGAGCCCAGGAGTTTGAGGAGTTTGAGGTTGCTGTGAGCTAGGCTGATGCCACGGCACTCACTCTAGCCTGGGCAACAAAGCGAGACTCTGTCTCAAAAAAAAAACAAACAAAGACTACAGGCTAATGGGCAGCCTGGCTGCTTGTTGCCCCGCCCCCACAGGCATTTTCAGCTCCACTAAATTCACCTGCTTTCCATCTTCAAAACTCTGTTAATGTTTTCATCTGCTATTGTCCCACTCCGGTTCTTTTTGGTTCTTTTGTGGGTTTATACCTTTTTAGTTCATTTACTCTGATTTTGGTTGGGCTTTTGGGAGCGTTCAGATGAAAATGAATACACTTGATCTATTATTTAAACTGATGGCACTATGTTTTCAATTTTCTTTCTGATATAAATGGCTGCAATGAAACCTCACTGGGCACATAAGTGAGTGTCCATACCCCTTTGTACAGTTAACTTTGACAAAAATGGACCATGCTGTACATTTCACTGGGAAATCTGGGATTTTCTTTTAATATATTCTGGACATCTTTCAACGTCAGCATGTATAGATCTACCTTATTCTTTATAATAGCTGTATAATGTTCCATGGTAGGGAAAGAAATTTTATTTCAGAAGAGAGAAAAGGGGAAAAAAAAAGATACCTGTTTGTCACTCCTTATCTGCCAGCGGGGAGGAGATGACAGCAGGAGAGTGTGTCAAAGTCAGGAAGAAGGTTTGGTGATTGGGGATGGGGTGTAGCTTTAATTATATACTTGGCTCTATGTTTACAAAATTACAATCACAGTGCAGACACCTCGGATTCTTCTTTTTTTCCCTTTGGCTTTTTTTTCTATAACCGTGATCTTTCAACTTTGGCACTGTTGACATTTTGGACCAAATTATTCTTTGTCGTTGGGGCTGTTCTGTGCATTGTGGGATGCTGGACAGCATCCGAGGCCTCCACCACTAGATCTGTAGTGCCCTCTCCCCAGTCTGTGACAAGCAAAACTGTCTCCAGTCATTGCCTAGTGCGCTCTGGGGGACGAAGTTGAAAACCACTGCTATAAACTAATCTGAAGAACTCCTAGCAACCTCTAACCCAGCTTCCTGGTAAAAAACCCAGCTTCCTTTTTTTCTGTTCCAGCTAGTTATTTATGATTTTTCTAGAGGAGGACATAGATTCCCAGCACTCTGTTCCCCTGTGTGTCCAGACAGGGGGTGAATTTCCCTTAACTTACGCTCAGATTTTTTTTTCCTGCCAAGTTTATTTGCTGGCTTTCTTTCAAAGAACTTTGAGAAACTCAAATGTAGTACATATTTACTGTTGAGAACTGAAAAATACAGAAAAGCTCAGGGAAGAAAATTTAAAATTTCCCTTCAAACCATGTAATCACTGATAAAATAATTTTGGTGATTATTCTTACAGCCTTTTAGTCTTTTTCTCTCTCTGCCTCTGTGTAGAATTTATGTAAGTATGCATGTATGTATGTATATATACACACATGCGTTTGTATAAAATTTTAAGGAAAACCCCTTTTTTCAGATGATAACATTGATCTTTTTCAGATAGGAACATAATATTTTTCCTCTTGCTTTAAGCACCCAGTCCTTTGCAATTGCTCCTTATTTATACGTGGGTCCACCTTACAGCTCAAGTTCTGACGTCTATGCTGATTAAGGTCATTCCTTCTTGGTATTGTTTTTGAAATACAGCAAATGAGCCCTGTTCTCTTGTCAAAGTATAGCTTTAATAACATTGAAAACATAACTCTCATAAAAGTGAGCGTGCTCCCAAGATATACTTCACTTGTTAATAAAGGACCCAGCAGGATGGTAAAAATGGTACAAAGGAGAATTAGAGGAAAAGGGATCACACGGTCCACCAGGAAAGGCGTACTAAAATCAGTTTGCTAGGTGAGAGACAAAGCTGATTAATATCCTACAGGGCAATAAAACCATGACCCTTGGGGTTATCCTTTTCTCCCAGACAAAAATCATTTGTATCTCTACCAAACCAAATTCTACAAGTTAGCACATAACTTTATAGACTCTAGGACCCTATCAACAGTGAAGTTCAAGTCAAACAATGGTGATTCCCCAGATGGTGAAACAGTCCAGGGTGGTCTGTTAGTGCTGCAGCATGCACTGAAGGGACTTGCAGCCTTCGTTTTTGCCTTTTTTTTTTTTTTTGCCAAGTTTGGGATAATTATTCTTAATATCCCCATTTTTTCCCTTTAGAACCCCAAGCAAATTCTGCACAGTATTTCCCTAAGGGAAAGTGGACAAGATTTCTGTACTTCCTTGTCATCTATCATCTTCCTCTCGTCTACTCACCCTCTAAGAAGGTGAGAGCAGTCCCCAGGGACTGGGATATTTCCAATTAGTTACTGCACGTGACCTAGTTTCCTCTTCCCTATGACCTGCCTTCCTCTTTCCTTCCTTCCTTTCTACTTTCCTTCCTTCCTTCCCTCCCTCTCTTCCTCTCTCACTACCTTCCTTTCTTCCTTCTTCCCTTCTTAACTGCTTTCATTTTTAAAAATATATAACTTCTGTTGAGATATAATTCATACATATACATGCTCATTTAAAGTGCACAATTCGGGCCAGGCGCGGTGCCTCACACCTGTAATCCTAGCACTCTGGGAGGCTAAGGGGGGCGGATTGCTCGAGGGCAGGAGTTCAAAACCAGCCTGAGCAAGAGCGAGACTCTGTCTCTACTATAAATAGAAAGAAATTAATTGGCCAACTAATATATGTAGAAAAAATTAGCCGGGCATGGTGGCGCATGCCTGTAGTCCCAGCTACTTGGGAGGCTGAGGCAGGAGGATCACTTGAGCCCAGGAGTTTGAGGTTGCTGTGAGCTAGGCTGATGCCATGGCACTCACTCTAGCCTGGGCAACAAAGTGAAACTCTGTCTCAAAAAAAAAAAAAAAAAAGAAAAAAAAAAGAAAAGAAAACAAAATAAAGTGCACAATTCAATGGTTTCTAGTATATTTACAGAGTTGTACAGTTTTAGAACATTTCGTCACCCTCAAAAGAAACCCAGTATTCATTAGCAGTCAGTCCCTGTTTCCACCCAGCACCTGGCAAGTGGTGATCTCTATGAATTTACCTGTTGTCTCTATGGATTTGTCTATTCTGGAAATTTTCAATAGATGGAATTGTACACTATGCGCGTCTTTTGTGTTTGGTTTCTTTCACTTAGCATAATGTGTTCAAGGTTCATGTATCATTACTTCATTCCTTTTTATTGTCAAATAATACTCCATTGGATAGATACGCTGCGTATCATGTGTCCATTAATCACTTGATGAACATATGAGTTGTTTCCATTTTTTAGCTATTATGAGAAATGCTGCTATAAACATTCATTATAAGTTTTTCTGGGGACATATATTTTAATTTCTCTTGGGCATATATCTAGGAGTGGAATTTGTGGGTCATATGATAGCTCTATATTTAACCTTTCTAGGAGCTGTCAAGCTGTTTCCCAAAGTGGCTGCACCATTTTACATGGCCACTACCAGTGTATGAGGGTTCTGATTTCCCCACGTCCTTTCCCGCACTTGTTATTATCTGTCTTTTTTATTATAGCCATCCTAGTACATTAGAAGCCATCCTAGTGGGTTAGAAGTAGTATCTCATTGCGGTTTTGTGGCCTTGCTTCTTAAACCAATCTTGCACAGAAACCAATTTTGCACCCAATCTGAGGCACCCAGAGTCATGGCATTAGATTGTAAGTTTTTATTAGTGGCTTGAGTCTGATCAATGAATGAAATATGCCCTGCTGAGGCATCCTAGAGATGGCAGCACCCAAAGGGGCAGGGCAGCTAGACCAGGCACTGCCCACCTTGGGTGGTGATCTTTTGGCCACACTGGGATCAGGTTCTTGCAGTAAATAGAAACAGTAAACACCAATGATTGTCTTATGAAGCAGAATAGAGAGAGAAGAATGCGGCCTGGCCCTGTGCCCAGCCCCTTCGGGGAGGTCCCAGTAAGGTGTCATTTGAGGGTTGGCCAGAGCAAAATGACCTCCTTTGCCACCCTGCCATACTGTCTGAGATCCCACCACATTCTCAGAAGTAGGTAAATGAGGTGCCGCCTTTTAAAATAATGTGAGTCCTGCTGGGAGGGGCAGGCATCTTGCAAGAAGTCAATACCTTATTGTGAATTAGCTTATCAGTGGCAGCCCCACGCCCTGCAGGGACAGGACTCAGAGGAAGTGGGAGTTTTGACTCATTGGGAAGGGTGGGGCGGGATAGGAGGGAGCTGTAGTTGAAAAGGGGGGGCTCTGCTCAAGGGGTAACATTCCAGGATGCCAGGATGGGGCTAGAATTGGGTCAATATGGATAAGGAAAGTTTTCATCTTCATTCATCAATAGACAAACAGTGGTAATGATGTAGTTTATTACATGCTGCATGCTGTGCTGAGTGTTTTGCAGACAGTTTTCTATATTATTTATTCTTTAACAAACACTTATATAGCACGTGTGCCACCATCTATCTCTCAAATGCCACATTCAACTTCCTGTTGGCTCCCCTTAAAAAAAGATTGCAGAATCTGAGCATTTCTCCCCACCTTCCCAACCTTGTCCTCACTTCCCTAGTTTCCTGCAGGTCTCCCGCTGGTCTCCCAACTTCCACATTTGCAGTCAGAGGAATCCTTTGTAAAGCGATGTCTCTCTTGTAACCCAAATGCTCCAGTGGCTTCCTATCTTGGTCACTACAGAAACCGAAGTCCTTACAATGGTCTGTAAATTCCTACCTGGCTGGCATGATTGGCCTATGGGCTCGGCCACAGGACTGACTCCCGCTGTCCTCGGACACGCCAGCACACTCCTGCTCAGGGCTATTGCAACTACTGCCCTGTCCTGCCAAGAACCTGCTTCCCGCAGCGTCTGCCTGGCTGATGCCCTCCCTTCCTTCCAATCTCAGCTTAAATGCCACCTCCTCTGGCCTTTCTTAATACTCCCTCCTCCATCTAAATGAGCCCTGCATTGCCAGCTTACTCACGGCCAGAAAAGAGGGTTACAAATATAGAAAGGGAGAAAACTGGAATGAATTCTACGGTGTTAGATCAAAATTGGAGATAGGGAATGGACTCATGGTTTTCAATACACATAGATAAATATAGAAATAAACAAAGATATACATTGGGTGTGTGTGTATAAATATACATATACACTTACATACATTTAGTAGTTCAGGCCACTTGAGAGGGCCTGGGAGTGGCAGTAGTCTCATTACAATGAGTACACTCATGCCCAGATCTTGACTTCTAAACACCGTTCTCCACTAAAAGGAATCAGGAATTTTCGGAGCAATGGTCAATTCCAGGGCTGGGGCAGGAAAAATACAAGATAAGCCTGGAGCATCTTTTGTGCCAAAAAATAAAATAGGTCTCAAAGGATGATGAGACATGTCAAAGGATTCAGGAGCCAGTTGGAAGGGGCTCCCACTGGCCAAATAAGGGACAATTTGTGCATCAAAATAATTTAATCATCATGATAATAGCTGATTATAACTCATTGTATAAAATAGGATCCATGAGTCCATAATAATATAAATAAGTAGAAATTTAGATGAGGACCAGGATAATTATTGAATACATAGTTTTCAAAATATCTCACCTCAAAGTACATATTCATTAAAAAGATTTAAAAAGCAACTATACCATGGAGAAATCTGGCAGACACCAACCTGATAATCAACTGATTGAAGTTAATATCTCCGGTAACATGACAAAGAAAATTGTATGCCACCTGGTAGGATACAGTAAGTACACAGTTTCATTTCTGTAATATTTCTGCCAAAGATAAATATCTGAATCAAATGATGAGGAAACATCAGATAACCCCCAATTGAGGAATATTTCACAATATAACTGGCCTACAATCTACAAAAAGACACTGAGGAACTGTTCCAAACTGAATGAGATTAAAGAAACATGACAACTAAATGCTGCATGTGGTTCTGGAGTGGATCTTTTTGTTCTAAAGGACATTATTGGGGCCAGTGGCAAGATTCGAATGGAGTCTCAGGATTGGACAAGTCATAATGCATAGATGCTTGACTGAAAGATGGTTCCAGCAATGACACTGATGTCCAGTGTGGCTGCGAACAATGCCACCTTCTCCCAACCATCCTTCTCCACTGTTGTCTACCTCTCCCACTTTCTCAATGGAGGGATCGGTCATCACCTTAGGCATGTGGAATTTCAACCTTCTTGGGTTTAATAGTGCTTTCTAGGTTGGCAGATCATTCATGGGCACTTCTGTTACACTCTGTGCTCTTGTGGGCATCAGAGCTGGCATAGGGCTCATCATTAATATCTGGTCTTTCCATGTCATCTTGCAGTTAAACGTGAAGACTCCTGCAAGCATCCAGAATGGTGTGCTTCCTAAAACAAAAAGTAGAGCTTGCATTTGCAACATCTAACATTTTCCTTCAGGGTAAAGCAGCTAGTGTCTATTGGGGAAAATAAAATGCCGTTAAATCTCAGGCTCAGAGTAAGGTCGGGAATACAGGAGAAAAAGCAAAACTTGAGGATTCCTCCTGATTCTTTTGCCCACAACAATCAAAACAGATGGCCTTTCTGGAGAGCAAACTTTCTTGCTTCAAAATAACACCAACTGTCACGTGACAAGCAGACATCTGTGATTTCCACTGGTGACAAAGTTACAGGTACTGTGAATACTGCCATGTTTTGTTGGTTTTTCACTACGTCCATAATGGGAGGAAATGCTAAATTTTATGTAGAGGTTAATGAATAACGATGTAATTTTCTTTTGACCAAGTTTATGAACCCACTGAGCTCTAGCTACTGACCCAGGTTAAGGACACCTGAGTTAGCATGTGATGAGTCTGAAAGCCCAGAGATCACTGTGGAAAAGGCTCCTGCCGAACGCCCGGGTAGGAACTGGCTTAAATCGGGGCTGGGGCTGTGGGCACCAAGTCAAGAGTGTGGAATCGAGCGGCCATCTGGAGAGAAAGTCAGCTGCACTTGGTGCTAGACGGGATGTGGGTGTTGATGGTGATTCTGGACGGTTTGGTTGGGACCAAGAGATAATATGGAAGAGCAGTTTGGCAGAAAAATGAGTGTTTTCGAGGTATGATGGCTTTGTTGGAGGCATGGGGACCTGCTACTGTAGGGCTTAGTCCACTCCCCTCCAAATGCCCACTCCAACCAAGGGGAGTGGGTGTGTCCCCAGGAAAGTGCTATCTACCCTCCAAAATACCCTCCACCATCTTAGTCCTGACCCTGTTTAAAATTTAAACCCCTTGAGAAGCCAGCGGCAATGGCTCACGTGTGTAATCTCAGCACTTTGGGAGGCTGAGGTGGGAGGATTGCTTGAACCCAGGAATTTGAGGTTATAGTGAGCTATGATCATGCCACCGCACTCTAGCCTGGCAACAGAGGGAAACCCTGTCTCAAAAACCAATCAATCAGGCCGGGCGCGGTGGCTCAAGCCTGTAATCCTAGCTCTCTGGGAGGCTGAGGTGGGCGGATCATTTGAGCTCAGGAGTTCCAGACCAGCCTGAGCAAGAGCGAGACCCCATCTCTACTATAAATAGAAAGAAATTAATTGGCCAACTAATATATAGAAAAAATTAGCCGGGCATGGTGGCACATGCCTGTAGTCCCAGCTACTTGGGAGGCTGAGGCAGCAGGATCGTTTGAGCCCAGGAGTTTGAGGTTGCTGTGAGCTAGGCTGACGCCACGGCACTCACTCTAGCCTGGGCAATAAAGTGAGACTCTCTCTCAA